>JAPYYZ010002193.1:0-13549 GCA_030522705.1 Eretmocerus eremicus | reverse complement strand
AACAATTTAAAAACGGCTCATGCCACACAAGTCGACCAGGACACGCTAAATAAGCACAACGTTTAAATTCTAGTTGTAAGTCGCTCAAATCTTAGTTGTAAGTTGTTTTTTCTCACCTCAATAAGGAGATTCCAATATTGATGCTGGACAGAAATATTCCTCAGCAAAAAAATCATTTTGTTTTAATATGAAGTTTTATTTTTGTTCAGATAGAAAACAATGCAAAGATCTATTAATTTCTGATCTATATGGTCAAATCAAATATTCATAGGATAGAATACAAAGATCTATTATATTTTTTTAGAGTATACGATGAATGGATAGACTCAGTTGTTGTGTTGATAGTAACTTCTGGGCATTCGAAGGATTTCAAATCCACAAATATTGATACCAATCATTTTCCATAGTGAAATCTATTCAAATCAAAGATGTCAAAGATTTATTTATGTTTCCAAGACCAAATTCAGGTCTGATAATAATTTACTAGTTCTTCGAAGAGATAATGAAGTCAGATAAGTTGAGTTAAGTCAGTTATAATGACTGAAATTAGGAAATCAAAAGACTCGATAGGTCTAGAATGTATAATCTTTATATTCTCAAACGACTAGTGGATAGAGTAGTCATGTTTGTAAAATCTTGCATAATAGTCAATATTCAAACTGACAAAGTCAAAGTAACTCTTCCTAGTCATTTTTTGAGCAAATTAGTTTTGAGTTAATTTTTGAGTGAAACTTAACATATTTCTGTTAAAGATAAAAAAAAGTAGAACTCCATTCGAAACGGGGGGGGGGGAGGGTAGTGTAGGCTAGGCCACATACACATGTAAGCGCGTGTGCGTGTCTCGGCTATAGGAGAGCGGGGATGAGCAACGGGCGACGCGAATATAGCGAAGTGTGAACGACGAGACGCCAGAGTCTCGCTACGCTTCTCAAGCGAGCAATATCAGCTCCAACTTGTACTTATATTTTGTCCATACTTATAATAAATCTGCAATAGTAAAAATACCATCGGCCTCAGTGACTCGTGAAGTGAACCTGGTGCACTTAGCACCCACCCCGGCACACAGAAGCCAACAACGAAGACCGGGCATTTTGCCACTTGGAGTGTAGGTCTGGTCCAGAGCACACGCGCTTTCTCCGTCGCCTCTCCTCGTGCTCAAGTTGGGGCTGGCGCGCCGTGCGCCAGCCCCAGGAGTCCGTGGCCGAGTTAAGGCCCCTTGAGAGAGAGCTGCTGAGGTCGAGAAGAGCCGATATTGTACAAGGACGGCCTAAGAAGAAGATGTCGAACAGTGAGTGGGTTTGCTCCCAATAATATTGAATTTCTCCCTCGCCACGGATCCCTCAAAGAGCCTCGCGCGTCGCGTTCGGGCATCGTCGAGCCCTGGCCAGACGGACTCCGGGGGCTGTGTTGTGTGCGCGTTGTCCCAACTTGGCCGAGGCACAGGTGCGCCCCGGAGTTTCTGCCGCATCGCGACAGAGCTGGGCCGAGGAAATCAATGCGCGTGACGGCCGAGAGACCCCGCGGACATTGCGCGGACTTAGTATCGCGGACTGAGATTTCTCCGAGGAGACGTGCGCAGGGTAGGGACGTATCGTGGTTGTGAGTGCCGGGTCGGAAGTGGTCGAGGAGTCCAGGGAGAACGTCGGTCCCCTGCGACTTACACGTGCGGCGAGCACTTGTTGCTCGGCGTAAGCGGAGCCGGTCGGGTGACCATTTTGGCCTCGTGTCGCGTCGCGTGGGCCGTGAGCGTTGCTTGGTGGCCATTTTGGACGTTGTCGTTTTTGGAGCAGAGTCTCCTCGTCGTCGGTCGAGCTGGCCAGAATGTGGTCGAATAGTGCCCTTGGCCGAGATTGAGTGCGTGATTATTGTCGCGAGTGAGATTTATCGTTCATCATTGGGATACGTGGTCGCGTCAATATCATGTATGTAGAATTTGCTGTATTTCTGCGGAGGAGAAACGTTCCAGAATATAGACCGAATTTGTTGAATATACAAATTCTGTGAGTGTCATTTTACGCGTTTGCCCCCTCCTCCTGTCTTTCCGCTTTTTCAGGTCCAGAAGGTAGGTCGGCCGTCAACGAGGAAGCTGCTGCCGAGATTACGAGGCGTATCACCGTTCGCGCGCGTAGCACCGCGACCTTATGGCCGAGTCCGATAATTAATAAATAGTTTGGGCTGGGAGAATCATTTTCAACGTCACAGTATCTAAAGCTTGGAAGCAGAGCACACCCGTCGGGCAAAAGGGAATCCGGTTCCTATTCCGGAACCCGGCAGCGGAACCGCATGCATTTCAGGCCCTCGTAAGAGTGTTTGTCGAGGTAACCCAAAATGACCTGGAGACGCCGTCGGGAGATCCGGAAAGAGTTTTCTTTTCTGCATAAGCGTTCGAGTCCTCTAGGAACCGCCAGCAGAGAAGTAGGGGTTGGAACGCGAAGAGCACCGCAGTCGCGGCGGTGTCCGGATCTTCCCCCCGGACCTTGAAAATCCAGGAGAGGGCCACGTAGAGGCATCGCGCCGGTTCGTACCCATATCCGCAGCAGGTCTCCAGGTAAAGAGCCTTTAGTCGGTAGACTAATGTAGGTAAGGGAAGCCAGCAGATTGGATCCGTAACTTTGGAATAAAGATTGGCTCTGAGGAGCGGGGCGTGTCGGGCTTGATCGGGAAGTGGGTTTGGCTGACGTGCCGGGCCTGGGCGATGTGAACAATCTTCCTTTCGGGGTGGGTCGGGATCCGAGCTGGGTACTGTGCCTTGGCCTCCCGCGGATCTTCCTTGCTGCGAGGCTTTCAGGACGGTTCTGCCGTCCTGGTCGTTCTCTTCGGCCGCCATTCAATGCTCAGCTCAGAACTGGCACGGACTATGGGAATCCGACTGTCTGATTAAAACAAAGTATTGCGATGGCCCTCGCCAGTGATGACGCAATGTGATTTCTGCCCAGTCCTCTGAATGTCAACGTGGAGGAATTCAAGCAAGCGCGGGTGAACGGCGGGAGTAACTATGACTCTCTTTAGGCGTTCTCGAAAGAGGCGTCGGCCGTAACCCATCAAGGGTGCTTAGAGGAATCTAGGCAACATGGGAGGACGGGCGGATTGAAAGACCATGGTCGTCCGTCCGAAAAGCTGGACTGTCTAACAATGGTAGTCAGGGGTGGGCAGAGAGCCCCGGTCCCGTGAGGGATCGTTGTCCACACTTGGGTTGGCCTCTGACGGGCAGAGGTTTTCGGTGTTTCGAGGCGTAAGCCTACGATTGCCGGCAAGATGCTCTAACCGAGCTCTGGATGACCTGACTTATCGTCCGGAGTTAAGGGTACCGAAGGCAGCGAATTTGACTATTTTATGACTTCCTTCGAGTCCGATGTCTGCCACAGTTCGGCAAGTAAGCCCAGGCGAGCTGAAGCCGGCAAAGCGAAATGCAGATGGTGGATGAATTTCGAACGAGGGATCGCGCCGACCAAAAACGTGCGCAAGAGTGTAGCAGCCAAAACGCTCTGAAAATCCATGGCTCATACCCGGTGAAGAGACCGGGGAAGTAAGTCCTTGGGCGTCGAGGAAGGCGCAGTAAGCGCCGGAGAGGCATAACATCGCCCTCCTGAAGAACCGGGAAGCAGACCGGAAAGCCCGGCACATCACCAGCCATGGAGTAAGACGCAAAAGCAATGCGTGAAAAACTTGAGCAACCAGCAGCTCAGAGTTGAGTAGAATACTCAACAGCGGGAGCCAAAGACCAGGCCATGACCGCAAATCCTGTGCCGAAGACATCCCGGCCAGGTGGCTCGCGGAGGAGTCGTTATCGAAAGAGATCAAACTATGACTAGTAGATCCAATGAAGACCAGACTCGGATGTCAGCCCCGGGGAATGAAAGTCCCGCCCCGGGTCTGAACAACACAGGGGACACCCAAAAAAATAGAGTGTTGGAAAGAGAGGAGCATGTCATCACCGCTCCTCTGCCAGTAGCTGGCGCCTGCTGCCCCGCATGCAAGGCAGCAGGCAGGAACTTCATGTTTATAAAGGAAACCGAGCTGCAAAAGCACTTGGATGGAAGCCACTTGGGAGACCGAGTCCAGTGGACTTGTCGGGACTGCGGCAAGCCCTGGGCCAACGTTAGGTCATGGAGAGCTCACTACTCCAGGTGCTCGAACCGGCAAGCACCCCAGGTAGTTGTCGAAGCAGCAATAGCTGAGACCCCACAAGAAAAGTTCCCGTGCACCTGTGGATTGAAGTTCCCCACGAAACGGGGCTATCCACGCACGAGAGAAAGTGCAACCCGGAGTTGCGTAATGAGAAACGGCTCGCTCCGCCGCCTCCAAGAGCAAGGAGCAGCTCAGGAGGACGGCACGTCAAATGGAGTGAGGCCGAAATACAACAGCTGGAAAAACTATGTCGGGTCTATGCCGGAGAGAGGCTCATAAATAAAAATATTGAGCAGCATATGCCCGGCAAAACTAACAAGCAGATCAAAGACAAGAGGAAAGAGCTCAAGCTTGGAGGGCTGAGTGACTCCGTCAGGGACGGGGAGGATAGCCCGCGACTGGCGTCACCGGTCCGCGACACACTCGAGACAGGTTGCGTCGGAATGGAGGTGGCTCAGGAGGAGCGGCAAGCTGAGGAGCTAAATTCCAGCTTACTGGAAGCTCTGGAAGCTTTCGAGGCCCTAGAGGTGAGGGAGGCCCTAGGTGGCCCGAGTACTAGCGCGCAAGCGGACCTGCGTGAAAGAAGTAGACCCGTGCGAAGAACCAGCTCAGATTCGAGCGGATCGGACTCTGCACCGAACCGCATCGTAACAGTGAGTGTCCAGGTCCACCAGCCGGGCAGTCAGCTGGTGGAAGCGGCAAACAATGCTGACTCCACGGTGTCATCGGAGGCGTTTCGAGACGCCCTCGACAGCGTCCTCGACGTTGTCGAAACTGAGGTTGAAATGGCATCTCCAACAAGAGAGCCAGCAGAAGCGTCCCCAGCGGAGGCGGCGGATTGGGAGCGCCCGCTGTGGGACGCGATCACTCGGTTGATTGAGTGGTCATCCGAGTCAAGGTTCGGAGCCTGGCTGGAGATGGTAGAGTCCCTCAGTCCAGATATTATTGCCAGTCTGGACTTGGAGGGGCTCTACGCGGAACTAGCCGGCTTGATCAGCTCGGCCGAGGTAGCCTCGGCTGAAGGCCGAGAAGATCAGAACCAAAGGAGTAATAGGTGCAGGAGGCGCAAGAATAGAAGAGGCCAGGCCTTTACAAACCATAGACAGAACCGGGGTCAAAACCATAAGCCGCCCAACCGGCAGAGAGGAGGCAATACAACTACGCAAGGTGCCAGGACCTATACAATGAGGACCCGAAAAAGCTGGCAGAGATAGTCTTTGCCAACGACTACTCTCTTGTCGAGCGGCATCAGCCTCCGCCTGTCCGAGAAACCAAGCAGCTCTATAGTGAGCTCTGGTCGACCCGGGGGCCGTTAGAAACGGGCCATATCTACGGGACACCCGAAGGTGCCCGCGAGATAAGCGAGATCCTTATCCCTATCACCGAGTGTGAAGTAAAGGAAAGAATCTCGAAACTAAAGCGAGACACAGCGGCCGGCCCGGACAAGATTTCTAGGAGAAACTTGACGGCCGGAGTAGCTGGTGCGCTCGCTAAATATTTCAATGTGCTTATGTTAAAGCAGTACTATCCGGAGACTAGGAGGAAAAATCGAACCACCCTAATCCCGAAGGCAGGGAAATCAACAGCTCTCATCGAAAACTGGCGGCCAATTACCATCGGGTCAATCATAGCCAGACTTTTCTCCAGCCTCCTGGATAGCCGGCTGTGACTAGTCATTCGACAGAGTGACTGCCAGAAAGGCTTCACCGCAGATAACGGGTGTCACGCAAACGTGCAGCTACTCAACGCTGCACTGAGAACAGCGAAAGACTCGGGCGGTTCCTTCGGCGTGAAGGACGTGAAGTGGGCCTTCGACACCGTCCCACATTCGGCGATAAAGCCAGCGCTGGAGCGCAAGAACGTGCCGCCGCTGATCTCCGACTACATCGCAGAGATGTATAGGAACTGCTACACGGAGATCAGAACGGCGGACGGAGATGTCAAAATCGAGATCCTGAGAGGAATCAAGCAGGGTGACCCAATGTCGCCCTTGCTGTTTAATGTGCTGATCGAGCCTGTCCTCGACTTGATACAGGACCAGAGTAAAGGCTTATCAGTCGGGGGCAATAAGGTCGCAGCACTGGCCTCCGCTGACGATCTGGTCCTGTTGGCGAAGAGCCCAGGGGAGCTACAACAGCAAGCCCTCATACTGGATCGATTCCTCTCGGATCTCGGTATGACTCTGGCGGTGGAGAAGAGCCACGTCTTCACGTTCAAGCCGTTGAGGAAATCGTGGGGGATGATCAACCCCGAAATAGTAGTCCGAGGCGTGCAAGTCCCGTACTTAGGACCAGGAGAAGTGACTCGGTACCTGGGAGCAATGATAATGCCGTGGAGCGGCCTGCTCGAAAACTGCGAGGTAGAGTCGATCGAGGAGATTATCCTCCATACTCGAAAGCTCGCTCTCAAGCCAGAGCAAAAGATCGACCTACTTTGCATGTACTTGCTGCCCAGGTACACATACGGTCTCATAATGCGGCCGCCGTCTAAAATGAGACTCGCCGAGATCGACACCATGATCCAACGGCACGTGAAGGAGATTCTACACCTCCACGAAACCACGAACAGTCCGTTCATATACACGAGCCGGCGGGACGGGGACCTCGGTATGGTGCCGCTCGAGCGAGTAGTGTTTCTAGCCGCACTGAGAAACGGGCTCTAGGCCAGTAAGTCAGGAGACCCGGCCGTCAGGGCAACAGCAGACCCCGCGGAGGGAGTGAAAGGAATGGCGAGGTACGCCGAGGCGCTGGGTGCAGAATATCCGCAGACAATTGCAGAGCTAGACCAGCTCAAAAAGCAGTTGAAGAGCGTGCCGGCAAAGAAATGGGCGGGCCTGAGCGCCCAGGGACAAGGGGCACGGTACTTCAGGAGTGAGCATTCCAACGCTTGGATGTACCGTCCACTCCTGAAGTCGTCTCGAATCCCTGACCTCCTTAAAATGCGCAAAAACACGTACCCGACCAGAGCCGTGCTTGCACGAACCGGACTGGCGGGTCGGGAGAATGTGGCGTGCAGGAAATGTGGCCAGGACAGAGAAACGCTCGGTCACATATTAGGGCAATGCATTTGGACCAAGCCCGCACGAATTAAGAGGAACAACGACATCAAGTGCCTCTTAGCGAACAAGCTAAGTCTTAAGAACACTGTGCTTGTCGAGCAGACGTTCTTGACCGCAGAGGGTGCGCGACTGCGCCCGGACCTTGTCGTGAAAGCAAATACAAGCCGGGCGTGGATCGTCGACGTCACCGTGCGGTACGAGAACGGCGCCTATCTCCAACAGGCATGCAGAGGGAAGCTCGACAAGTACAGTAACATCCTCGGCCCCGTAGGGGAAAAGCTGCAGACGCGGACGGTGGGAGTCCTACCAATCGTGGTCGGTTCAAGAGGGGGACTTCCATCGCAGACCGAACGAGCGCTGGCGCAGCTGGGGATCGCGAAGCGCGACATACTGACAATAGTCATGATAGTAATTCGTAGCTCGCTCGAGATGGCGAATGCTTTCATCGACTACAACTAAGTTTTATCTCGTTGACCTAGTATACGTTTTAACCATATGACCTATTGATAAGTTAGGGTATAACAACGTAAACGTCCTAGGGTATAACGACGTGCTCCGCGTAGTCTAAGGTTAGTAACCTCGTCCGTATTAGGAGGTATAGGCTAAGTCAGCACTGCTGGCAAGCAATAGCTTGGAAGCAGACCGGCAGTGCTAGTTACACGCGCATTATCAAGTGAGGCGCGGAGTCGACCAATGGGTACGCTCAGCCAGCGGTCGAGGCACGCGCCTCCTCGAGGCTTTCCCTGTCAGTACCCTGGTGGAATCAACCAGGGGAAGCTAAGACCCGCTGTCTCGAAAGAGCCTCCGTTAAACTAATTTTTCCACCCGTGGCGGACACCGTTGGCGGTGGGACCGCTGGTGAGAAAGAAGGAACTTCATGGAATCTGAATTCAAGATCAGTTCGTTGAATCTAATACCAGAGTTGCGCTCTGGAAAGTACGTCCTCGGGGTCTCCCCCGAGTAGAACGCAGGAATTACCAGGGGAGGGAGGAACCACGGGGACGGACGCAGACAACGAGCATGGAACGGAGAACGAGGAAACATCAGGACAGGAAACATCGGAAGGAGAGGAAAGAGCAAGGATGAAGGAAGGACTGATTGCGGAATGTAGGAATAGGGAAGCAAGGATAGAGATGACTAGAATAGGGGACTTGGATTACAGGACGACTGGAATAATGGCTAGAACGGATGACGACGTGACTAGAACAAGACGGGGAAACACCGCAAACACGAGAACAGAGAACACGGGAAATAGAACAGGAAGTCCAGAGGCCAGCAACGACGATAGCTTCTAAAGCGCTATGGATGCGATGGGAGACCCAACGGACGCAGAGGACAATCAAGAAGGAATGGAGCATGGCGAACAGAACGAGACGGACGACTGGAAGGACGAGCTTAGAGGAAGGATCTTGGAACTGACAGAGACAAATGATCAAGACTCCAATCCCTTCCTGGAATGCAATGAGAGGGCGTAGACCTACGCCCTCAACCAAGACACTACGCTTGAAGACTTGAAGACATTGCACGGAGGAATGGTAGTGATAATCCAAGAGTAAGGAACTTCCCCCTGTCAGGGAGATAGAAGAATTGTACCGTAGTCTCTGGGGAAAGGAGGGTCGAAACAGGAAAGAATACCCAAGGCAATGCCCTGAAAAACCGATTGGAGCGGTATTTGGGCCAGTGGCAACGGAAATGGTCAAGAATAGGATCAATCGCACCAAGAAGGACTCCGCGCCGGGCATCGACCAAATCAAGAAAGAGCACCTACAAAAAAAGAGACGATGACCAGTATTGCAGTATGGTTCAACTTGATCATGCTTTTCCTGTCCAAACGCGTGGAAAGAGAACAGGACGACTCTGATCCCAAAAGCCGGAAAGGAGCACCGGGAAGCCAAGAACTGGCGCCCCATCACCGTGGGCTCGATGATCAATCGCCTGTTCTCGGGACTGCTGAATACAAGGTTGAGGGCTATCATAAACCAGTCACCGAGGCAAGAAGGCTTCACCCACGAGAATGGATGCTACAACAACATCCAATTGCTGGGATCAGCAATCGAGGCATCCAAACTCCGGGGCGGAACGATATCAGCCCTACATGTCAAGAAAGCCTTTGACACTGTGCCGCACGGGGCAATCGAGCTGAGCCTACGGGGAAAAGGGGTGCCAGGTATCGTAACCAAATACATTGGCGATTCCTACAAAAACTGTCGGACAATTATTAAAGGCCAGGATGGGACAGCAAGTGTGGTGTTAAAAAGGGGGATCGAGCAAGACGACCCGATGTCACCGTTGATTTATAACGTCGTGAGCGAGCCGGTTCTGACAGATATTGAGAAAGCCTCAACAAGCATTAGGGTCAACGGTGCCCAAGTCTCGGTAGCCGCGTTCGCAGATGACATCGGGTGCTTTGCGGCGACCCCCCAGGAAGTCAAACTCCAAATAGAAGTGGCAAATAAAAGTCTAGCAGAACTAGATATGGAGCTCTCATTGGACAAATGCGAAACGTGCGAGTTTGTTCCAATGAGAGACACATGGTACTCCAGAGACCCAGAGATGACTGTCAATGGGACGCCGATTGAATACTTCAGGCCGGAACAATGCTTCGAATACCTGGGCGCAACAGTATCCCCATGGAGAGGTTTGGTGCAGCCAAACGAAACGGGAAAGCTAGCGGAAGTAATGGAGCGGACTCAACGACTCCCGCTCAAGCCACTTCAGAAGATGAGATCCACCAAAATCAACATCCTCACGATTCACCTACAGCTTGATCGTGAACCCGCCAAGCGCAATGGCACTAGCCAAGCTAGATGCACTTGTCCGGGGGAGGTGAAAAGGATGCTGCATCTGCCTAAATCGACAACCAACATGTTCATGTATACGCCGATGAGACAAGGGGGATTGGGCCTACCCCAGCTCAAGAAATTGGTAATGCTGGCGTCACTCAGAAACAGGCTAAAAGCAACCGAGTCCATCGACACAGTAACGAAAGCGGTGACCAGCACAGACAAGAACTCAAAAATGTACCGTACTAAGGCAACCAATCTCGAACTGGAGTGGCCCACTAACCTCGCCAAGCTAGACGAACGAAAGAGGGAGATAAAAGAGGACTACGCCAAAGCTTGGGCAGAGCAGGAATGGCAGGGACAAGGGGTCACTGACTTTAGCAAGGATGCCATAGGGAACAAGTGGCTGAGTGACGACACGCTCCTATTACCGTCAAGGGTAATAGATGGTATGCTGCTGCGCACCAACAATACGCCAACCAGAGCTCTGATAGTTCTAAGGGAAGGAAGAGAAGAGGATGAGTGCAGGCATTGTGACAACAGCAAGGAGACATTGGGCCACATCGTCGGGCAGTGCGAGTATACCAAGAGGGAAAGAATTCATCGGCATAACGAAATAGTTAAAGCGATGAGACATAGGAACCTGGCCAAAGGAAGAAGAGTGCTGGAGGAGCCAATCTTAACCGTAGACAACCAGCGATGGAAACCCGATCTCGTCGTACAAATGAACGAAGATTGGGCATACATCGTTGACGTCACGGTGAGATATGAGAACAAAGATCACCCGAAGATTCCGGAGTAAGAGAAGACAAACAAGTACCGTAGACTGGAGGAAAAGAATCAAGGCTTTCCTCAAGATCAGGAGGGTAGAAGTGCTCTCAGTAGTGGTGGGTTCAAAGGGTGCCATTCTCCAGTCCACAAAGGCGGCTCTAAGGGAAGTGGACGTCGGAGGAGTCGGCGACCTATTGACAATCTCACTCATAGCCATGAGGAGCTCAATAGAGATCGTCAACTCCTTCATGGATGGATAGAGCCACAAACAGCGATTAGTTACCGAGGTAAGAAGACCTTGTTTTATCCTTCTATGTGTTGTGACGTAATGATCAGTGTTAACACCGCGCCTTCTCTATTGGAAGACACGGCTTTTAAATGTGGTCCTTCTCGCTTCCCCGAAACTAGCGGAGAACGAACCATGGATTTCCTTCTCCTTGCAACAACATCTGAGAGGAAATCCAAAGCCCTGGCGCGCGCGTCCCCCAGGTGCGAGTCGTACAGCTTTGATCTGTCAAGTGCCACGGCGGTGGAGCTGGACCATTTGATCTAAGGTCCGGGGCGAGGTACCTCCACGAGGTCTTTCCCGATAACCTGTCCCCAGAGAGCTGAAAACAAAAAACTTGTCCGTCATGACTCGTTCTCCTCTATGAGGCTCATTCAATTTGATTTCGGGTTGAGAATACCGTATAGAAGTTCAGGATCCAATCGTCAATATACATTTTTAACTTAGGCCGAGACCTTTTTACAACAGGAAGATCACGCATCCATCGTGAGAAGCGCCAACGGCCAGCCACCTGGCGGCTACCACCCGAACTAAATTGTGCAAAAACTCAATATTCTTGCATTATCTCAGATATATCCACCTTTGAGATGATGCTGAATGCACATGCAAATTATGACGGTGACCGGTTGAGTAGTTTCGGAGGAGTTTGCCGCGGAAATTTGGCAGAAAAGCTGGGAAACAGGGCTTCGCCTTATAGCCTCCACCTTATAAATTAACATTCATTTGAATGGTACGAAGCTATTAAGCTGAGAGGATTGGAAATGCTCCCCGTTCTAATCTTCCAGGAGTTGGACAGGATCAAAGATCTTCATTCATGGACAAAACGGCTCTCCTCATACCTCCTCAATCCCAGCTCTACCAACTTTCAAATAAACATAGCATGGGCTTCTGATATCATTCCACCGTGCATCGTGCGGTTTATCTTTTTTCGAGTCACTTCCATCCCCCTCCCTCTCCCAACTCCCCATTTTTCCTCACTACTAAGACGATCCATCAGGTCTAAGAAAGAGCTTAGGAAGATTAGACTATGAGTGGTGGATGAGCCAACGATAATAATGGAGCTGCTAGTTATCAAACATAACATCCAACCGTGGAAGGCTGCTCAATCTTACATCCAAGTATCCATCTTTTATTATGTTTTGGATTCCATACTTGGATTTAAGAACGAGGCAAGATATGAACGTAAGTAGTAAGGAAACCGTCAATTTGCATATTCTGTCAGTATATTCATTGCATCTATTATTCTAAACGTGAGAGAAAAATTATTAATGACACTATAGCATTCAAGAAACCAACCTGTAAGCGTTGTACTTTTCCAGAAATCTGAAGCTTCTCTGAATTTGAAAATTCTCGTACTGATCATGATGTGAGTCAATCTACATAGATTGGAGGGTGATATAGAAGAATATATTCAATTTAAAATCTTCGTCCATTTTGTTTTCTGTCAAATCACGCAATCTCACAATCTCACAAGACTGTACATTTCTTGCTATAGATGATACAATGAACTAGAGAAAAGTGCGCGGTAAAGTCAACAAACATCAAGCTTCCTGATTAAGAATTTGCTACTAACTCAGAAAAGTTGTTTCAATACAGCGAGATAGATACATTTGATACATAATGAATGACGCCCGGAGTTCCGATAAAGTTTCGTTACAAGACTTATTGCCATAGAAATTAGAAATAATAAACGATGTAAACGTCAAGAAAGTTTCATGATGATTCTTCTAAATCCCTATCATGATGACTTCGAACTGGTCCTAATTCAAAGGTCTTTGCTCCTCAAAAGTTCTTGTGGCGTCGTTATCGGCACGATTTCTGGATCGATCTTCAACAAGAACCAAAATATTTTGACGAAAAAATCCATCGCCGTGCACGATCAACTTTGGGATCAACTCATGCAAAAACTTCAATGATTTGAGTCAAAAGACGAGTTATCGGATAATTGGTATTGTCTAACTTGTATTTGTCAACTCGTCGTTTGGCCCAAATCGGGAGATTATTCGAGTAAAATAGTCCCAAATGTCTGCCACTTTGATAGGTTAGGAAGTAACTGCGGTCAAATCTTCCTCGAATACTCTTCCGATCTGAGCCGAATGACGAGTTGACAAATACAAGTTAGAAAATAACAAGTATTTGACAACTCGTGTCTTGGTTTCAATAATTGGATTTTTTGCGTAAGTTGATCTGAAAGTTCCATCTTCGGCATGCACGGCTCCTGCACCGCCTTAATCTCAATTCTATGAAATTCGTTCGATTTAGTCATGCAATTCAGCATTATTCGTCGAGTTTCTCTCCGTAATTTCTCTCAATTTTAGATTGAGATCAAACTTGACGTTCTGTTCACGGAGTTGAGCGAATTCACATTGTTTTTGGTTGTAATTAGTCTTGAACGCAGCGTTCACCACGAATCACTATTAATAGGCATGTTTGCCTCTCACACGTACCATATTCACCGCTCGCGAAACGCACTGCCGTACGCGGCGTATTTGGAGCAGCGAATGCGTTATCATACGTGTGATA
>JAPYYZ010002192.1:0-20889 GCA_030522705.1 Eretmocerus eremicus | reverse complement strand
TTACTTCCTTTCGGAGTTATTTGGTTCCATGAATCCATATCACTCAGCTACGAGATCTCAAACTCATGAGTGAAGTCAATACAGAAAAAAGATTGAGAATCAATGATATAACTCTCTAACTAATACAACCGCATTCTCGTGAATCAATTCGAATTCTGTTTTCTTCAAGATCAAAATTGCTCATTGTTATCAGGAGAAAGTAAGGGTTGGGGCGTTGAATCTAGTGGATCCAGATCAACCACTGGAGTGAATTTCAAAACCATAATGTGAATTTTGACCATTACGTTCAATTTTTCTATTTGATAGCCAAAATATTGCAAATCCACGAGGAAAGGATTTTTCAGTCGTACAGTGGCAATTCGGATACATTTGTCTCTTCTACTCTCTAAATTCCTTCGAGTGACTTTTCACTCGAAGCGAGTGACTTTTCACTCCTAGTCACTCGAAGGAATTTAGAGAGTAGCTCCATTCTAGTGGGAAGTTGTTCGTATGGATCTTATCCGTACATTATTCATTGATGAACGACTTCGAAACGACGAGAATCATTTTTAATTCTATTTCCTCCAGATAGAAGGGTATTTGTCGCCGTGATTGGTGGAAAAGTGCCAGCAAGGTTGGGAGTAATTTCGAGTGTCATGACTCCAGCAGGACCCCTGTTGGAACCCTATCCAAGTTGGGATTGGACAGACATGAACAACTGTGACTCTATCATCATGCCTTTCAGAATAGAGGTATGAACTCTGAATGTGTCGAGTAGAGGGATAACTTTTTGAGTAGGAAATGTCCGATTCGTGTCACAAAAAGATGTCTAAAAGCGATTCGCCTTTCATTTTCGTTGTGTGACTTGGATCATTCGATATAATTTTACAGTTCAAGAGGAAAGCTTACCAGTATCGACTCGTGTAGACCACGAATCATGTGAGAAATCATTTTCAGATCGACAGGTGTAATAGACTATGGGTGGCGGACAGTGCCCAGTCAGGAGGGAAATCAAGGAAATGCCATCCAAAGCTGCTTGCTTTTGACCTGAATACTAACACCCTGATAACAAAAGTAGTCCTTCCGGAGAGTATTGCAACCAACTCCAAAACAAATTCGACACTTCTGACCAACGTTAGGGTCGAAACTCACGGGACATTCTGCGAAGATACAACTGTAAGTCTTTACGTTCTGATGCATCTTGTAAACGACTTTCGATCACTGCTTACTCTTTCTTTACAAGAGCAACACGCATTGATCTATATTGATTGAATAGTCACTGGCTGAGCAGCTAAAATTCAAGATTTTTGTCGTTTCTCATTATAAAACACACCTTCAATCACTTTCTCCATGCTCACGTGCCACACTGTGCTCAGATCTCTGATAATATACCTATATTATAAGGGCTCGACGCATAACACTCATCGCTATATTATAAAAGTTTCACTTGATTTGACGATAATCTCGCTCAAAAATATTTTCATAGGTATACTTGGCAGACTCTGCTGGCAACGGCTTAATTATTTGGGATGGATCCCAATTATATCGCATAGAAAGTCCAACATTCAATCCTCAGCCAGAGGCAACTAATTTCACGGTTGGACCTTACAGTGAAAAAATGAGCTTTGGCATACTTGGTTTGGACATTTCACCAAGAGTCCTTCCCAATGAGCCTCAGTATCTATATATCCGTCAACTTACATCGTACGGGCTGTATGCTGCCAGACTTGATCAACTCAAAAATGCCGCTCATCGCCAGCCGATCGAAATCTCTGGTGCTCATAGCATATTGAGTAGCCAATCAATCGGCCATGCTTTTTCATCTCTGGGTACTCTATTCATGAGTTCGACCAAGGGAATCTCCCTCATCTGCTGGAATCGCTACAGGAACCTTAACAAGCAAAACTTGGTGAGCATAGTTCCGATCAGTTCTACCAAATGAAAAAATGTTATCGCTAGTATTCTGTATTCCTTTCTCGAGCAGAACTCCAATTTCACAAGGGAAGCACCAACCTTTAGGGTCATGGATTTTCATGAAACTTTGGGATTTTGCTTTTCGTACCAAATTATTCGACGCGTGTCTCGGCATATTTCAGAATGCGGCCTCCTTTTTGAGTTACAGCACGTCTCAACATGCAGATTTTAAACTATTCTAATTTTTTTTTTTTTTAGTAGAAAATCAGTTACACTTCCCCATAGCTTCCTCACAAGTTCTAATCTTTGACACATTCTTCAATAGAACCAAAAAAACTTATCTGTACATTTTTGTTTAGTCCAATAGGTCTCCCCTCCAAAGATACAGACAGGAACTCTATCATTGCAGATATACCAACATATGCCACTTTTTAACCCGGGCTCATATAGGCAATGTTAATGTTTCTCTCTGGATCTTTAGAGGAAAGGCCCATTGTACTAAACATTAAAATACGTGTTCCTTTTTTGTAGAAAAATTTTCAGCAAAATTGGGCTCCCAAAGTCGGGTCCTCTGGTTGTCAGTGAAATATGATAAGAACTTGCGAGAGAGCTGTAAGGAGGTTTGGGACTGATTTTTCATTGAAATTAGAGATGCCTGTATTGAATTAGTGAGAACATGAAAATTAGTTAGTACAATCTTTCCTCGCTAACACGAATTGGTTCGGGCGCGAATTTTGTTCGCGTTGTTAAGTTGTTCGGGATATCAAGAGATTTGGTTTCCGCCTCAAAACGAATTAATTCGTGTTAACCAATAAACACGAATTAATTCGCGTTACCAGATCATCACAAACTCATTCGTGATAATCTGCTATCTCAAGTAGATTCATGCTCATTATCCATCACGTACATGCTGCATGAGTTAATCATGATATACTGAAAAGGAGGCTGTAATTTGATGTATCTTTATCGAAGTACTACCATTTGTCATAAGAATACAAAAAACAAAATAATTTGATCAATCTAAAGTATAGAAGCATAGAATCATAACACAAGTATAAAGTATAGAAGCATAGGATCATAACACACACATATGGGGTGTATGTCATTTTGCACCCTCTGCAGTAACTTTGATAAAATTGTCGTGTAAAAGTTAGCTGGTGGAATTTTGCAGTTTTCTTTGTGTGATATTCGAAACGTATTATTCCCAAATTATCAAGAAAACCAATCGAAACATTTGAGGTCGCAGCATAATCATGTAAAGTCTTCATACTGTGGATCTAGGAATACCTAACTTGTCAACTATTCACATTTTTTCTGATGAGCTCTACATACCCACTTCTTCTAATATAGCAAGTTTTGTACTCAAATCAATAGACACTTGCTTGCGCTTACTCATCGTGACAAACTGAGCTCAGCTTGGTGGCTAAGTTTGTTGTAAACTTTGACTTTCTTTACAATTTCGAGTTCGTCTTAACCAGGATATTTGCCTCGAAGGTACTTGAAAATCGTTCGAGATTCGTGTCAACTCGGATATCGTCTATAAAAGCCCAGGCAGTTTCGATGGGACTGAAATTTTGTTCGGATTATCGAGGGGATTCGTGTTAAAGTTGTTCATTTTAACGAGGAAAGACTGCACTGATTCTTCTTTGCAATTGAAAACAGCTAAAAATCAGCATTTTTAAGATGCTCAACTCAAACAGGCAGCCGCATCTGAAAAACGCCGAGACACGGTTCCAATGATTTAGCGCCAAAAGCAAAAATCCCAAAGTTTCATGAGATTCCACGACCCGCAAGCTGGGTGCTTCCTTTATGTCAGTTATATTTATGTCATATTCTAACAAGAGCCCTTTGCGGTGCCTCACGAAAAAAATACTTTTTTAGTTAAAAAAGTAATACCCTTTGAGGGCCTCGATCGTATGAAATGGTCCGTGGAAAGTATTTCGGCAAGAATTTCGTTGTTGCCTTTTTTCTCAGGGATATCACTCATGCAAGATATTGCATTATTCGTTCAGTTGCGTCAACTATTCGTTGCGGGTTCATTCAATTGAAATATAAAAAAGAACAGAAGAATAAAAAAAGTGATCCGTTTTGCAGGTAACCGTTGCTCAAGACAATGAGCGTTACCGGTACATTAATGAGATCAAAGTGATCCCAGAAACAATTTTCGGAGAGGAAGAAGTGTGGGCAATGTCGGATCAATTAGTCCGTTATGATATTGGAAATGTATGGAATGTGAACGAAGTTAATATCAGAATTTTGAGAAGCCCTGTCAGAAGACTTATTGCCGGAACGAAGTGTGAACTGCCTCAAGAGGTTTATCACCAATTGGAAGCATTTGCGGCTCATGGTTACTGGGTATAATACTTCGAGAGAGTGATCCCCTTACATGATATTGTAACCACTGAATAAATATAAAATGAATGGATGAACTTACTTTTCATACGCAAAATATTCTGACCCACGTAATCAGCTGCATTTTTTGAGATTATATCGCAAATTAACGCGAGTTCAAGGTTGCAGTTTCAGACGACCGAGACTGATGAATCAGATAGCACAACAAGAATAAACTTATAATTACCCAAGCATTTAACCAAATATCAATATTAGTCAAGTGACACCGTGCACCATGACCTCGTTTAAATAACATCGTTTTTTCTTTGAGTCATCATTGAGGAATTGATCTCCTGAGAGAAGTACGAGATTATATACAACCCCGAAAAGGTTGGCATAGAAGATAGTTGACGTTGATGAGGTCAATGGATAAACGTAACGTATCTAAGTTTGCCTGATTTGCCTTTTTTCAAGATCTCGGATTCGCGCACTCGCAAACTAAGCTTTCTCGTGCATTTTTCTCATTGCAAATATACTACGTAACCGATTTGGAGGGGGGGAGGCGTCTGATCAAATTTCACGCAACCCATACAGTTTCGAATTTTGGAAAACTGGGTGAACGCCAATAGAAGTCCAAGTTTGATCAAGGCAGATATAAGCACATTAATCAGAATAACCAAGTCAGAATAATCAAGTCAATTCGAGCTCTCTACGGTCATCCCTCGTTTCTAACTACTCTTTAAATAAAGTAGAAAGATTCGTACCTTATCCGGAGAATATATTGGTTTTATCTTAGAAGCTGGAACCAATATCATCCCAGTTTGTGGGGCGATATTCGCCAATCAATCCGCAAAAATTATGGTAGTCAAGATGCAGGCCTCTAAACTTTTTTTTAACCATTGATATAAAAGTATAGCTCGTCTTTAATTTGAAAATGGTCACCCCAGATGACACAGGATGGCTAGGAGTCAAAAAAATTCCACTGTCGTTCCGCTTTCTCCGAAGTACCAGACCTTGTTTCATAGAGATTTATTTCTCTTCAAAATCGACTGTAGATCTTTGCAAGTTTAGTTGGCTTTAGTGTCAAATCTGTGACGGGAATAGTGAATCGAATGAATTTCCCTTCTATTCCTACGAAACATGTTCATGAAATCGAGCGATTCATAATACGAGTGTGGCTCTATCAAATGCTCGGTGGTAAAGTCTCGCGTACTATTTTCGAAGTGGCTGGAAGAAATGATCGAAACAGATGAACACATGTCTATCGCTGCAGATATTATAGTTCTTGGATCGAGGACGGCATCTTCTTCACAGATGACTGACCTGAAAAGTTAATGATTGCATTTGAGGTAAGTGCACCCAACCTGTCACCATATGCGAATCTCGAGAGCAGGCATCCTCCGACCTTCCCGCGAATTTTTTTCATGTTCGCTATGTTAGAAATAGAGAAACCAAGTGGTTTGGACCGATCCAAATCAATTTTTGCGTTTCCTAGTTCGATATAAGTGATTTCTTATGTTTACCCGAGAAATCTTTTTTACTCAAAGAGCTGCCAAAATAGTTTTGGCTGGATCAATCTTGACGCTTCTCAGTGCTTTTGATTTCTCAATCAAGGACCTTCAAAACCCTTTTCTTAGAATTCCAAAATCCGAATCTGGGCCATTTCTATGAGCAAAATACGAAGACTGGGTCGACTTTTAAGGGGGTGAACTCAAGTTGCCCCTCATAGGCTTATCCCAAATATCGGCATAGTAAGAGCCTGATGCCCACTCAAGTTGTCGTCACTACGTCGGTACATGATGAAATAAGCATTTTGAACTGTCAAAAAACTCAAAACCCACTCCGTACGGCGACGAAAGCACTTTTAGCTCTTTCTCCTGTTATTCTACGTCAACAGACGATGGTGGCAGATTGGGTATACCCCCTTGCAATTTTGCAAAAAATCACCTTTTCATAGATTTGGGATAATTTTGTTGCATTCGGTCCAAAATGAAGGTACTTTAGCTCATTTGAAAGGTCTGAAAACAAGCTTAAAATGAGCTAGAATACGTTGGAAAATATTGAGATGGGCCAAAGTTATGAGCAAAATGGCTCAAAGGGTGGCAGGTTGGGGACACATTCCTTATATGACATATTGTAATTTAGAGTCTCAGAGAGTGGATCCCAATCGAAACGATACAGTCTCATAGCTCCGAAAAATTCACATGATGCGCTAAAGAAGTGTCCTCCAGAGAGGACGATAATAGTGAATGACCTCTCCGGGTTTCCAAGTTTATCCAGCAACTTCCGAATTCGAATTCATCGAGCTGTTGTCTCTAAATTGTATGAACTCACCCGAGTTGGTGTGTCTGATCTATTCCTTGACGATATAGTCGAGGTATTAAAAAATGAGAGGACTATCTCAACCTCAAATCGTGCGAATCCGGCTTGATTCAATGCGTCGGAGTAAGCGATCAAAAAGCTCAAGTTTTAAGAGGAAAACTCAAAGAGAATCGGGTAGCGAGAGTCAATGAAGAAAAAGAAGCCTATGATCCCTCAACGAAGGAACGTTCAAGAGTCTGCGATATGGGTGCATCGAAATTTCAAAATCCACGTGAGGAATCTTGTAATCCTGTGGAATCCGTAGGTGAGAACATTGCATAGAACTCTGACCTCGCAATAGACGAGAATTATTGACAAACATTATTGACTAGATTCCGATGTATTTGTTGAGATTTCACACCAAAACGCATGTAAGAGAACTCATCACAACTGCAGAGGCCATTCACTACTTATGTCCCCTGTGAGTGACATGTGTATTGTTCACAAGAAAACTTGTCGCGCTTCATTTCTTCATTCAACACCCAAATGAGCCTCTTTCAGTCGTTTCCTGATTTTTTTGATCCCTAGATATTTATGGACAGCGAACTAGTTAAGGTGCTTTAAGCAGTATTTTTCCTAACAAAACAAATCGCTGAAATTTTGCATACTGGAAGATTTCATGGGTTTGAAGAACATATCAAAATTTCAGGAGGGTCTTCAACCCAGTTTTCGAGATATTAACCCTCCAAATTTTGACAATTTACACGGATTTTGACAATTTACACGGGGAAGATAGGGATTTTAGCTTCTGCCTTAAATATCACAAAAACAGAACAATAGAAAAATCTGAAAAAATTCGTACTGATAACTCATTATGAGAGGAGAATCTCTGTGAAATCGCGCGAAAATCGTCAATCTGGTTTTAGAGGTATCTCATTTTACAGTAATCGCATCAATAAATAAACGGAGCAAAAATTTGAAAGATGAAATATTCCTGAAGTTCATGGTCTTGAGAGCATTCATGTCAAGTTTCATCTAGATTGGTAGTGTCACTCAAGAGATATTCAATTTCTAAAATAATCTTTGGCGTCTGCCTCTCTTACATTCAGCTATCTGTTTCTCTCTTACCGCGTAAACCACCTTAAAACATCTCAGTTCTCACATTCCTATGGTATAGGTATGTCTGAGAACTGGTCTTTCAATTATAAATGACTTCATCACAACTCCGTCGGTAGAAGCTCGACTGGAGCGTGGAGTTGAGAATATTTCATATCTCATTCGTTCGTGCTTTCCATCTCTACAAACGAGAATGTTAGACCACGCTCAACTCACAAAGCTATGATTATGAATGCATGCAATACTCCACAATGCTTAAATATTGAAGACAAAATTTCTTTCAATCTTCTACAATCTTAATAACAATCAAGTATTTTTTGAGTATTGTGATGTAGCTATTCAACGATGGGATTTATGTCATAAGTAGGGTCATATTTTTGGCCCGATCGAGCTTAATTATACACATTCCTTCATGATACGAACCATCATCAACAAAGTTGTGGTCCTCCATCGATTTCTGTTGCAAACAGACCCTTCAACATTTACAGATAAATTACTCAATAAAACGCACATTACGTTTGTGACTCCTCTGCATTTTAATTGCCGTATGCGAGAAATGAATGGCTTTTAGTCGGTCGTAAGCTGACGCAAAACCAATCTCAATTTCATACCTCAATCGTCTCACAGATAAGAAAAAAACATCAATGGACTAGAGCCGAGTATGTTGCCCCTTTTTAATAAAGATTTCTCGGCGAACCTCCGACCTTCGGATGAATGCGTAGGTATAAATTTGCACGAGCCTTATACATCCGTGGCCTATTTCTGCGAGACAATCTCACGTTGCCTCCTACGAATCTCTCATGTGAAGCTCTGGATTAAACGTCCTTTCGAATTGCACTCGGATGTCTCTGTTATTAGGTCCAAGGCCGAACAGAGATTTTGATTCGTGTCAGTCGAGAAGGATCGTCTTCTCAAGCCTTATGACGCCAAATAAAATGAGCATAATTTCTAGAAGCAATCAAGCTTGCTTTATAATATTAAAAAAAATACAGCTCTTAGTCCTTGGACGTGTTAGAGTCGTGGCTCTGTCCCTCTTCCCCAATAAGTGCGCAAATGGTTCCTCACAATCGGCCATTGAGTTATCATTTTTAGGTGTATTTTGTTGAGATTGATCAGGCAGACTGTTCTTGTTTATGATATTTTCATTCCAAATACAGATTTTTGCGCACAAAGTCTTGATGTGGAATAACTCGATCTTCCGGATTCATTTCCCAATTGATAGACAAGACTCTAAATCATTAACGCTCACTGAGGCGTGTCCCACCGTAAGAACCCGTCGCTCGGTGAGGCGAAAAGGCCTTTTACGGCATTTGAAAAGGAAGATGTTCCTTTTTTCAAGCCCTACAGTGTATCACTGCAACTTTTTTGAGTTTCAGCAGTTTTCCAAGATAAAAAATGAAAAAAGCCTTAATTTCAAGGTTTTTATGGTTTTTGTCCTCTATCCATCGTTTGAGGTCGGGGAATTGAAAAAAAAAAAAAATTCGCAGACCATGCGCTTTTGACAGTAGTTGTATGGCGAGTAACTTGGGCCATTTATGTCGGGTTCTGAGTCGATCAAAAAATTTTGAATCCATGAAAACGAGTCTTTAAGCTATTTCAAAAATACGACAAACAGCGCTTCTTTGGGGTGTTTTTTCTGATAACTAAGGAAAATATTTGAGGGAATCGGACTCGAGCAACCCCTGCAAAATTGGATTCGTTTACTCAAACATCCATTTTTTTGGATGATTTATAAGCCAAATCTTGATTTGCAATGCCACTCAATTGAGGAAGACGAATTTTAAGTTTGTGTGGTTGACTCTGGCAATCGCGAAGCTTTATACTTACTTTTATGAGAGCCGACTAAAATTTTTATTTCGTCGTTATGACTTTCCTCGATTATATTATTTTCTTGTTATGGATCGAAGTATAGCATCTTCTTCTTTCTCACACGAAGTTTTGAAACATAATTTTATAGGTTCAAAGTCCTTGACTCGTTGATGCGGTGAAAGGTCCATATATACATGTGGCAAATTCAACATGTTTCCCAAATCGGTGGCATTCCTCAAGATTCTAGGGCCTAAGACCTCGGGTTTATTTTCCAAGCACATAAGCAAGCGAATTGATCATTCAAGAAATCCGACCCATCAATATGTATTTAACTTGGATAGCTGTTGGGCCATCGAAAGATTCCCTAAGTCCAAAGATGCATTTGTGACTTAATTTTCAAAAATTATTTAAGGTGTAAATAGGTAATGCAATAATCATATGGGAATTCATACAATTATAACTCACATGGCTATGATTATTGGTGCGTCTCATTTTTTCCTCTAACATCGACTAAATCCCTTTTTCCGCGTGCTTTGGAGACTGATTCCCTGTAAACTCATATATTCCTCCTTTGCGATCAACTTCAATTCGTAAGTATATAAATATGGGGTTTTCCAAGGGGCAATCAAGGATCAAAAAAATTTGCCGACTGCTACAAGCATTGAATCGTTATAGAGAGGAAGCAGTCAGAGCTGAGAGCAGCTCTTCGAATTCATCAGCGACGAGAGAAGCTCAAATTGTCGATGAGGAATCGAAGAATTTCCACTTCATTCTCCTCTGAAAACACGTCGATTCGGCCTCTTACTAATCTGCAAATTCCTCATATATCAAACGCTGCTCACGCAACACATCTATCCAGCCGCTTCCCGATTTTAAAGCATCGCAGCCAAGCGCTGAGCGTCGAACACGTCCAATCAATCCATCACGATTTTTCCATCGCCAAGAAATGGCTTTGGCTTCCAGCCGCGGGGCAAGAGAGTCAAATTGAGAGGTTACTATTGCACGACGCGTGAGGTGTATCAGAATAATTAAGCACCTACGCGTATAGTACATAGAAAATGAAGCCCAAAGACGTGAAAATCCTCTCATTGAGATTAACTTGCATAATATGATAGTAGCATGTAGGTGTTTGCTTGTAATAAAATGAACGAAAAGTTGAGTAAGGCGTGGGACGGACGAGCTTTTGCAGAGAAAAAGACGTGATTTTGATTATGAAAGATCTTCGAGACTCATGATAGACGCGGGTAGTTGTTGTAGAAGTATGCTGTAAAAAAGTTGCCCACGAATTAAATAGTCATGAAGACAATGGCAATCTGCCTTTTTATCTATTTGCGATGAGCAAATTTTTTTCCAAGATTCAGACCAATTCTCATAGATTTCCACAACATAAAGTAGTCGAAATTTTTCTGGCTCACTTTGCTTTCTCAATGTTTTCCTAGAACATTTTTTTGACACTCCGTGTGTAAAAGTCATTCTTACATAGGTTTCCAACTTCCACCCCCGCAATGTCAAAAAAAAGTATTCGATTCACATACAGCTAAGTGGGTTTTCGTAACCTTGTGATTCTGTGTGATCCCGTCGCCCTCGCCTCAGGATGGAGAATATCAATGCAGGTGTATAAATTTTGAGCCCTTCTATTGTACCATTATCCCACCAGATACTGCCATCTTTTCAATAACATCAGTGGTAATACCAAACAAGCTGATGAGATTTTTCTGACTAATAACAATTTTTTGCCAAGTATACAGCCTTGTCAAATATTTCAACGGTTTCATCAAAACCTTGAACTATTTAATCTTGGGCGTATGCGATTTCAGCCCAACGAAGATTCTCAATTTTACAACAGTTTTCATAACATCACGCGTACAACAGCAAGACCTATTGTATGTGAATGGATGAGATCAATAGAAATGTGTGCCATATGTGGAATGTAATTACTGTTAAGGGGATGTTAATATGATAGAAATGTTAGATAAGTATAGCTTACAATCATTATGAAGGTTTTTCTTCGAACTAGCAAACGAATAATTAGAATTACTGCCATCGTTTTCTACATACCTTGTGTGGCGAATACTCGAAAGTGCAAGATTTTCATCCGATGGAGGAAATTTCCCTTTACATACTTGTACACTTTTTGAAAAAATTTAGCTCTGACATAAAAAACAATCTGAAATGTTATTCAGCGGGGCCACGGAATCACTGTCTGCAAGTTTTAAAGATTCAGCGCGCATTGATGCGGCAATGGAACCTGACATTTCATGCGTCAAACTCATACTTTATTACTTCAAATTGACCGGTATTGCTCCGATTGATTTCAAAATGACAAGGATTGACAAAAGGAATGGGAAGTCTATTGAGTTTTCAACTTCTGGACTTGGATCTTTTTACAATCTAGCCATCGCTTGCGTATTGGCTTTACTATTTTCGAGTAATTTCTTAGAATCTTTTAAACTGGGTTTGGGTGTGAGAAGTAGAACAGAAATAATAATGTGCGCCATTATTGATACATTAGAATCGGTTACGGCTGTATTCATTTTGATTATATTCGTTATACGTCGGGAGAAAGTTGTTGACTTGGCGAAAAAAATTACTAGGATGAGAACATTTCTCCGATCGAGCATTGGGAATAATAAGTGTGAACGACGGAATACAATTTTCAGAGGCATATTGGCCGTAAAATTGAAAAACTTTGCTCTGTCACTTTTCTTAATAGCGGTCGCCTCTCATAACTCCCATTATATGCTTTACGTGATCAGTTTACAAGCAAGTATTTTTACAATCAATTCCCTCATGATTCAGTATAGTATTATTTTGGACCAGATGCAGAAACTTTTCGAGTACATAAACTTGAGTTTACGTGACATATCGAAAACTTGTTTGACATCGTCAGAAACATCTTCAACAAAATACTCGAGTGTGCAAACAAAAATGGATCAACTTATGAGCCTCTACTCATCGCTGAGTGAGCTCTGCAACGATTTGTCAAATTTTTACGCACAACCAATGCTGTTGACTGCTGTATACGTGTTTATGACACTAGTGATCGACAGTTTCTTTTTTGTAAGACCAATCTTCCTCAACGATTCCTCTTTTTCGTTGAAGGACGGTCTTTGCTATTTATCATATTTTATTATGCATGTCTCCTCTTTAATTCTCTTGATAGTTGCAGTAGGCAACACAGTTCAAGAGGTTCGTAGTTTTTTGTTCAAATTGGGTAAATGTGTATTATATCAACTTTTAACTTTGCGCGTTATTGTGCTATCGTTTCTCTAGAGCAAGAAAATAGGAAAAATTTTGACTCGATGTTTCAACATATCAGACGATCCACAACTCAAATGGAAGGTAGGATCCCTCACACTAAAAATCGTTCCACCGGAGGCCACAGTCCGACACGTATCTGATTTAAACTGATCTTCTGGGGAACTTACAGGTGAATCAATTCATGCTCTATTTACTCCACGACGTAGTCCAATTCAATGTGTATGGTCTATTTTCGTTGGATGGATCCCTACTCATGTCGGTATGTATACTGATCCATTGCTCATTATTTGAGAAATAGTTGGTCCATTATTTTACTTATTGTAAGTAAAAAGTGGTACAACCAGTGATATTCTTTGGTGTAACCGTTGCATCTACAACCTTCAGAATTCAATGGTAAAATAGATGATACAATACGCAACCGATTAAGCTATGAGCCCCGGAACTCTCAAAATCGAGGATATCAGAAACTTCTTTTGCACCATTGGAATATTTGCACCATTGAAATATGACGAGCACTCTTCATTCACAAAATGCCAATTCTCTGACAGTTTGACAGAATCAGTAGTTTCTTCCAATATAAGTCCGGAAGATTACTTTTGATGAGCTAATTATCGTTGTGCCACATTCTGGTAGAGATCCATGATGGATTGAATTATTGAGAAGACTTAGATCAGAATTCAGAGTTTGTTAGTACTGGAATTTTAAGAGATTTTGGATTCGATTTACAGATTATTGGCGTGGTAGCAACGTACTTGGTGATACTCTTACAATTTCAACAAACAAATCCAGACTGCCCTTCGAGCTCCATTAATTTTACAGAGAACAACCGTGAGACGATATGAGTAAACAAATGCTAATGTGTATTTTTTCTCATATCATTCATGATTGCCAGCTTCATTTTGCAGTACATCGAATAGGGAAATGAGTAAAAGAATCAGTAGTAAAAAGTCTCACGATTTCGTTACAAAATTCGGTTATCTTCTGCTATCTAATTGCAGGACTGTGTAAAATACAAATCATCAAATACCTCGACGTGGCCGCACATGAAAAACTAACTAATGAAATTTTGATATCACTCCGTTGCACTACGACGGAGGTAAACAGCTACACAATGAAAAATCTGATTGATTTATTCCTTTTTATATTCTTCATCTACCGTGAAATCTCTTCAAAGCGGACATCATTGTCCGCTAAAAAAATGTCCGACTTCTAGAAGTGTCCGACTTATGGAGGGGTATTGTTGATTCAATGTTTTGATGAGTGAGGCTGATATTCACTCAATTAATTCTCTCAAGATTGAAGTTTGTATTAAACTAATCAAGTCACTCTAAGAAAATCATGGCTCTCATTTATGAGCTTCAGATGCCAACCATGCGCACGTGCACCAAGACAGGCACTTCTATGACAGGACAAACATTTTCAATGCCATTGCGGTAGCACAGTACAACAACATTAATTACGGCCTTGCTTAACCTCCACTTGCTTTCGAGAAAGTACATAGATCGGTCACATGAAAAAATTGAGGGCGGCAAGGCGAGGTCTCGTGAAACTGAAAATTTTCCTACCGCACGAACTATATCCTGCATCTATGAAGGTCACACAGAGTACCAGGAAGTTATTCTCTATCCGGTTGTTACACTACTAGAATTTTTAAGATTGCGCATACCCAGCATCGATATGTTTCTTTTGACTCTCTCGATCCCGTAAATCGAGGATATAGATACATATTCTGGCAAACCCGAGCCTAAGAGCTTTATGTGAAACATCATAGAATGTTTTAGGATAAACCCATTCAAAGTGTAGATGAAAAGACGAGTCACCAAACTCCTGCACGATGTTCTAAGGTAGAAACTCGGTTAGAACTATCCAAAGTTATTCAGCTAAATTACGAGCGAACCAAAGCAATCGCCGTGATCGAAGTAGCCTCGGCTTACGGTGATTAAACGACTTATTTGCGTATAATACTCAAGGCCCGAGAATTGAGACATGATTATTACTAACAAGCAGAGGACCTTACTTCCGGGAGCCCAATTTTTCTGGAAATTTTTTTACAGACTCGTATCACCCAGAATATCAAGAATTCAGAGTAACTCTGTCTAACGGGCCTCCTATCCAGAGATATGGACAAAATTTTTAGCATTGCCCATGCAGGTCCGTGTTGAAAACGTGATACAGTCAGGTACCTTAGCATTGCAAAGATATCTATATAATATATTTGCAATGCTAAGGTACCTGACTGTATCTCTAGATAAGAGGCTCATTAGACAGAGTTACTTTGGATTCTTCATATTCTCGGCGGTACGAGTCTGTAAAAAATTTCCAGCAAATTTGGGCTCCCGGAGGTGGGGTCCTCTTCTTGTAAGTTTTCTTATCGACGATGAATCTCATCTAATGAATCGGTAGTTAAAAATCGTTCGTGAGTGTCTAGTTCATTGAAAATATCATGAGTAAACTCTTACTTTTGTTTGCTCAAAAGAGTGAATATATCGTTGATGATACGATTTTAGCCTTTCGAATCACGTAACCATATCTCGATGATGATTATGAATGGAAGTGTGATGTTGATCAGGGTCTTGCGGACAATTTTCGCAGAGAAACAGGTTAACGGGAGTTTCAATTGATAAGTTAAATTGTATTATCAGTAGATGTATTTGTAAATTAAACTGTCCTGCAATAAAATGTATATTTCGGTCTTCTTTTCGTTCCTTAAGTCATTGATCGCGCCGAAATTGTTAATTTTGATGTCCTACTGCATCATTTTGGAATATACTTTAGAACGATGGGCTGAATCTGAGTAGTGGATATATCAACACCCATCGTTTGAAACATACAAGAATAGTTTGGGATGAACGGTTTTGATAGTTTTCTCACTTTAGACAGCGATATTAACTCCAAATAAGGGATTCATCGAGTGTCCCGAAGGTAAAATTCAGCCTTCGAGCACGTGAAATGATTTTGTACTCATCATACTTGAGCGGTTTTTCGAAACGTATACATATAGAACAGTCATTTCATACACTTTCAATTAGTTTGAAGATTAAATCCTACGAAACCACATCTCGTGGTAAGATGAAATCACGTCACCGTAGTATTCGGAACTCGTGCGGTTGAAACTTGACGTGGTTTGATTCCCCACCGCATCAAGGCCGTGACGAAGACATGGACGGTATTAGGATGGGGACAAACGGATATCATATTCCACAGCCTTTTATTTTTCAAATAATAATATAGCAAAGCAGATAACAGATAGTCAGATGAGATATTTCCAACAATATTCCATCGTAACAAATTGTAAGTCGCATTTAGATGCGGACAGGATCCACGCAAAAAAATTAATTGGCTCCGACAGGAAAGCGGTCTTCGCTGTCCACATTACTGTTGGATATTGCTAACCTCTTCAATGTCTGTGCAGTTTTTCTTGTTAACATAGCACTTTTTCACGTGACTAATCTAGCAAAAGATAAGTGCTAAAGCGAGTTATGTCAATTCATCAATTGGTCTACCTATTTCAGCAAAAATTTCTGACTAAAACAGCAAAGCGCACCCTACTCTTCAAATATTCGTCGGGCCAGCAACTTGAAATGGCTATTCCAGCCGCAAACTTTTGCTGAACAAGCTTTTATTTTGCTAAAATCTCGGAAGGTTAGAGTTGACAAGACAGCAAATCAATGCACGCGGTCCAAATACAACAAAAACAAAATGTTGGGCTACTTGAATATTTTACTAATCGAACAAGCTCGTTTTGAGCTTGGATTATCCGTAATGGCCGAATCTCGCGAGTCGCATTCTCATACCGATTTGTCACATCATCCCGTGCGGGACGCAGAAAGTGTCAAACTCCACATTTCGCACGAAACGAATTAATACCATGATCCAGATTCAAGCCCTTGACAAAAGACCACATGTTCCAAACACGATTCTCCATATTTATTCTCATCTGACTTATTGATCGCCTATACAAACATTCGGTATCAAACGCAAGGCCGAGCGCTGGCGTATCCCAATTATTGAGGCCTCTGCGGTTGCGGTGCCGGGTCATCCTGAATCAGCCCACCGTAGAGGCCGCGCACGATTCTAGAGGGTCACGAGTCTATATACTTTCTTACGGGGAATCCTCTGGCGACGCGCTGCAGCAGCCGAACGCGACTCATCGCGCGCCCACTGCACCTCGCAATTCAATTTGCCGCGGGTCCCTTTCGCGCTGCATTCGCGCATTGCGAAATTCCGTGCTGCACCGCCCGCGCTCGCGACTCGAATTCGAGCATCGACTTCGCGAAGCACTTTTCCATTCACGGTGCAATGCACTTGCCTTGCGGTTATATATACCTGTAAGTGATCTCAGCTCCTGCCGCGCTGCAGGGCGATAAATCATGAGGCGCCTCGGTGACACCTGCAGTTCTGCACTCAACTAATAAGTATCGTGCAACAAGCGCCTATGTGCGTATCGGGTGCATGGGTTTTATCATTTTTCCCCAATTCCACGTGATCAGCTTCGTTTCAGATTACCACGGTTATGCCTCTGACCACATGCTCTAATTGAGATTGAGTTTTCGAGGTCACTGAACGAGATCCTTTTTTCGATGAACAGCATCATCTATCACGATTTGTTCAGCAATTTCTCGAGTTTGAGAATATTCTGCTCTTATGTATATTGGATCAATTCATCAAGAGGTTGTGACAGACTTTGAAATGATACTCATCTTAGTATCATTTCATACTTCTGTATGAGCTGCAGATGATGGAACTCCTTGCTGCATTGAATATGAAAAACCATGCCCAAGGATATGGCTGTAGCTCCTTGAGAAAGCGACATGATAGTCATGGCTCATCAACACGAACATTGACAAAAGGCCATCTTATCACAATTTTCTACCAAAGTCAGAATATATGCTATGAAACACTGAATTTGGACGTCTGAGAGCTAAGTGACCGCAAATCTATGAGGAAAGTGGCATTTTCAAACTCATAGCAAAAACACAATATGTTCTTTACGATTGTAAAATAGCCACGACTCGACTTCAAATAATGAACTCTAAGTTGCTTTCAAATACATCAAGATATATTTCACGGGTGGCAAAAAGTTGTAGAGCATATGCTATATAGATGTGTGTAACGCCCTTAGGTAGATCTTGAAGGGTGCACGCTCTCTCGATCTCGTGGAAATTTTCTCTTGTGTAAAATTGGAATATTTCGTTTATTTACTCAATCGAAATTGCGCGCACGTCAGCTCATTTTGAAGCTCTTGGAATGAGCGTAAAAATAAGCGAAAGTACTTAGAAAAATATTATAGTACGGCAAAGTTAGAGCTGTCAAACCTACTAGGTACCTAAGATAATAGATTGTGGTTGCTCGTCATTCGCGAGAAGAGAATGCATAAGCATTGAAAAAACAAATGAGTCAGGCAGTTGCGCGAAAGCACTATTTTCCCGAGTAATTGAATAGCACTTTGAGCAAACAGTCATTACGCGCGTGCTTATGCTTGTACACAGCCTTCGCAATGCTAACACGCCCAAGCAATCCCTAGAGATATAAATTGTTGTAACTAATATGCACGAATAAAATACTAGAATTTCCTCAGTGCTGCGAATAGCCGCGTAATGATATCATTATCAAGCGCCTTCCTGAAATTGCGCGCGCAGAGCTGATTTGCGCCCGCTCTATCTATTTGGGCTCTGTGTCATCACCCACGAGATAAACTTCCTCGTACAGATCTATCCTCTTTGGCTGCGGCTACACTGATGTACTCATCGGAGAAAGTGAGAGCACGAATTAACAAACTCGTTTAATGAAACCATGACTCGTATGCGGGAGGCGTGGCTGCTTGTATATTACGAGCGATACGCGTGTATACCACCTTTTTTTTGCAATCAAATGAACCGCAGCCGCATCAAATTCACGCGCCGTACCACAAACCTTAATTGCTCACTCTAACAGATCAAAGCCCCAAAAATGGGTGGATCGTCCCGGGTAAAAATAATTCTACGGATAGTTTGTAGCAGCGGAGGTTGACCGAAATGGAACATGAGTCAGATTTTAACAAAAGACCTGTTGACTTTCGATTTTGGATCAAATCATACTGAAATCGGAGAATGATTTTTATTGAGACAGTTTCATTTAAACGCTATTCAAAAATGGCAAATTCTGGAACGAGTTTCAAAGCCCAATTGGGGGTGCGGAAGTGCTGCTTTACAATCACAAAAGTCTTGCTATCGTTTCGCTGAAGTACTAACTATACGGCGAGAATACTGCTCAGCTACGTAGATCCTTTTATACGCACCATTTCCTTCAATATCAGTTGAAAATTTACCTAGAACGTGTTCCTTTACTCTCTCCGTGTAACAGTGGAAGTCACTAATGTTTCAATTGGTGGGTTCTCAACCAAAACGACGTAAGTACGCTTTTGAAAATGCCAAAAATGCTTTTTAATTCTGGTGCCACGAATGTTCTGTCCAAGATTGACATACATGAAGTGAAACTTGAGGTATTGAATAGGATGTTACTAGTTGAACGAGTGCGCGAGAGTGAGTTTTGGAAAAGATCCCGAGCGTATAAATCATGACTATGAAAATGTGCTAAAACGAGTCTTAGGTGGAAGTGGGACAGGAAGAGTCTTTTTGGATGGAAACCTTTCAATCAAAAGACTTCAGTAAATATACACCGACTTATCAATGAACTCATTGGAATTCCTGTGTAGTGATGAGGGCTTCCATAAGTTATCCCAGTCACTGAACTTTCAGTGACTTTACTGAAGAAATCAGCGTAGATCGATCCATAAAAGTCCTCTTAGTGAGCCCACTGGAATTCAAGTGATTATAGTTTACTTGAGTTATCCAAGTCACTGGAATCTTAGTAAGCTCACTGCGGGGATATCAGTGCATGAGTACTGAGCTTCTATAGTAAAGCCACTGGGAAAGTAAGGCCTTAGTGGTATCTTATATATCCGGTGAACGAAATGTGAGCATTTCGGCAGATGACATTTTAAAGACTCGAAGGACATTTTTCGTAAAAAAGCTTTATTCCTTGAGGACGATCGACAATAGCAGCTAACAACAATGAAGTGGGGGACCAGTCAGGCATATTGGTGCAAGACCTCTGACTTGGCTTTACGTGCACACTGGAGTTGCAAGATGGCTATTCAATTGTTCGTTGGTAGGTGTTCGCCCTGGGGCTGGAATCCATTCTCGTCGGCGATGTATGTGACGGTGTAAGTCTTTCCGTCGAAGGGGTTGACGTAGCTGTAGAATCCTTTAACCCTCAATATCGCGGTTGGCTCTTCTCCGGGAGCGGTTGCGGCCTTCGCATTGTCCACTTGAGCGTATTCCTCGCGTCTTGTGCCGTCGCTCAGATCAAAGGAGTAGTGATAGTTGTCCAGACCGATGTTGTTGTTTGGCACTTGCTTTAAAATCACAACCTCGCGCTGATCGAGTTGATTATTCTGCGCTTGCAGCTGACTGGGCGCCTTCAGGTTTTGCTGGCCTTGCTTCTGACGTTGATACTGCCTCTGTTGTCGTGAGTGGACGGTTTGCTGCTGTTGAGCCTGCGCCTCGGCGAACGACTCGCTGGACTGCTGCGATTCATCAAATTTCTGCGGTTCGTCCGACTGTTGCTCCTGACTGGACGACTGCAGCTCTCGTTCCTGAGAAACATCTGCAGCGATGGCGGACTGTCTGGCGTGCCTCAGTTGGCGTACATTGGACTGACGCGGTGCGGCCACAGACACCGCTACAATTGCCAATAATATTGCGATCTGCAAATTCAATTTGCGAAATTAGTAAGGAATTTGCTGAGATGTGTAATCATGTTGAGAAACACAAGAAGTCTGAGCTGTTTTGGCTGGCAAGTTCTCTTGCTTTTGGATATTTCGGGCACGATATGTCGTTACCAGATAGAGAATGATGTGAGAGTGAAATGAGAAATTTCTTCCCCGCGCCAGATGCGTTGATATTCACGCAGACCGAGTCGTAGTTCTGGACTTGGCTTGCTATTTGGAGAACAGTTTCACGGTGGGCCCAATAGACCTGACGGTGGATTTGTTTACTCACTTTGTCGAGAGCAATGTAAATTGAAGAAACCGCCAAGTTAGCCGAAACGAAAAGACGTTAGAAAGTGAAATTAGATATTTGACTGAGACATATATTACTGAAAAATGAAGCCAACGTCACAAGAGTGAGCAGCTTC
>JAPYYZ010002190.1:0-13832 GCA_030522705.1 Eretmocerus eremicus | reverse complement strand
TTTTTTTCAAAACACGTCAGAGGTATCTTCAGTGAAATACAGAATTCATGATACACAAATCATCCTGTCGACTTTTTACTTTGTCGTCTCAAAATCTAAGATAGCTAGATTTTTGAGGCGTTCAGGTTGCCCTACAGATGAATAATGATCAATAAATGATAGCGCGCATTTTGATGATTTCCCGCGAGTCTGCATGGGCGCGCGCCCATACCTATATTACTCCATCCACTCAACCGCGGTGATTAGAGCCCAAGTACCTCCGACGGGCAATTCGCCAATGCCGCATCCGTAGGGGTCGCTTGGATCGGACGCGGCTCTCTTTCCTCGCGGCCGTGACGAGGCGAAAAGGGGCCAAGGGGCTCGCGCGAGCGCTGCCGCGTTCCATTGGCCCAGATAAGACGCGCGGGCGGCCAGCAGTAGATGCCTCGTGTGCCTTACTGCACTGCCGCAAATGCCGTATCGTCTCTCTCTCTTTCTCTCTCGATATGCACCGGCCTATACCCTTTCGGGTCATTTTGCATGTCGTGGCCGCTATGCGGATGAAAGTAATGCGGGCTGATGATACACCTGGGCTTTCCGAGCGATGCGGTAGAAAAGCATCGACGAGATTGTCGGTCTGGCGCGAGGGTTGCCGATTATGCGGAGAGTAGAGCTTCTGGCGAGGGCGAGGCAGATGTATGCGACGAGAGTAACCAAAGTGGACTGTGGTGGTGGTTTTGAGGTTGTGATCGGCGAGGTCTGATATGTCGGAGTCGTAGTGCAGGTTAGAGAGAGAGAGGCACTATTCATTGGAAATTTTCTATCGATTTTGAAGGATAGAGAATTCAAAAGAACTATACCAAGATTGAACGAGGATTCCAATTCGCTCGATGGAGAGGAAGATTCAAGAATTTTATCGATCGAAAGATTTTATGGGTAAGCGTAAGGAATCCATTTTTTAGATGAATCTGGGATCAACTGCCAAAATTTTGAGTTGGGATTAGTTGGCATTTAGCAGAATTCAATAGCTATGGAAACAAGCGAAATATGTTGAGAACAAATGCGAATAATATGCACAATCCATTTACTATGCGAAACGTCAGACTGAAAAGACGTCAGTGATCCGTTCCGGGAAAACAATTTTATGAGGCTTCAAGTCTTGGTTATGGTATAAAGATGAAGAACTATGTTAAAATATTCAACCCACAATGTTCCAATCTTGAGTCACGTCAATTTATGGAATGGAGTAAAAAAACTGACGAATGGTGGTAAGTGGCAAACGATGAGATGAATGCGCGGCTAATCCATCAAGAATCTGGGTAATAAAGAACGACTCGTTTTCAGCAAAACGAGGCAGAAGATATCTCTGAAAGCAGAATGGCATCATCTCTATCAGCGTATCTTCCATCTTCATTGAATGCGCGGAACTATAGGTATACGCGGTGGATGTGGGTTAATATTCATCTCAATTTCCTCAGAAGATTCCGACGAGACGAGCAACGAGACGATTCCTCTCTTTTTCCTGTTTTCGTTGTCATTTTTTCCCTATAGCTCTCGGTACACGAGTGCGCTTGCTCTGTTCAATCAGTCTTGGATATTTCACTTTCTTTGGCATCATTGAGACTGCTGAGGTAGCATTTGTGAACTTATACTCGTGCACTATTTGCTGCAGAATATGAATCGAATACTAAACGCCTTTTGAAGAACTGCATCAAAGTATCGCATGGATGAGATCATAATGCCGTCTCTTACTCGACATTGTACCCTGATTGATGCACATGTGTGTTTGCCGAAATGATCGTGTTAACTTCGAAATCTTTCGACTCGCAGTTTTTTCGAACGACTTACTCACCCTCAACATTTTCTGACGAAAAAGGAACAGTCCAAAAGTTGTCTGATTGCAGAAGGCCTTCGTTTTTCTTTTTCACCGGACGACTTTGAATCCTTTGAATAATAATTCTCTTTTGAACAGAAAACTTTGGATCGTTCCTCTCAACTGTTACAGTTAGCCAATTTTTGGACAGTTCCTTTATAGCCAGAAAATTTTTGGTAGTTTCTTTCAACCTCTACAGTTAGACAGTTTTTGAATAGTTCCTTTACGGCCAGAAAATTTTGGATAGTTTTCTTTGACTTCTACAGTTAAAAACACTTTTTGGATACTGATGGATCCTTTACAGCTAGAAAAGTTTGGACAGTTCCTTCAATATAGCCAGAAAATTTTGGATGGTCTCCTATGGCTTCCACACTTTTTACAGATTAGAATTTTTTTTTACAGTTTAGACAATTTGTAGATCCTTTATAGCCAGAAAATTTTGGATAGTTCCTTTTTTACCAGGAATTTTGGATAGTTTCTTCTAACTTCTATAACTAGACTGTTTTTGGATAGTTTCCTTATAGCTAGAAAATGTTAAATAGTTCCTTCCTACTCAGAAGAGTTTGAATAGTTTTTTTTTACTCTGAACTATCGATATTAGGATGAGCGTGAGTCGCGAGTATCACCTCTTCGATCACCTCAGTAAGTTTTGTCCGGGAACTTTAGTTCATATTGAATATTCAGTTATTCTGTAGTCTTTTATTTGACACGCCAGAAAGTGCAGTGGGTGTTGCATTCGATCTGATTTTGAGATCGATTCAAGACGCAATGAGCTTAATAATACTCGGCGTAATGGCAAGCTCATCGTTACTTCACGGCGAGTTTGAAGCTTCGCGTCGTCAAAATCAAATACTGTAGCTCGATCATCTCTGAGGGCTACACGACCACCATCTTCGCACCCCGTACGAATTATTATGGTCAAATCTGTCGATTGCGCACATACGCGACCAATCGTTTTATTATCGAGTGAGCAGCACACCAGTCGCGAGCGACTTCTATTATTGCAACGGTCAATCGGAAATCGTATTTTACGCATCAAATGTACGCGTTCCTTATCGCAATAATAGATCGAAGGATGAAAGCTCGAGTGAGTGCGTTGTTTTATTGATCAGACGGAGTGACGAATCTGATCCTCTAATATTAACGGAAAGGGCTTTTTCCATCGCTGTTATTAAACTTGGCCTTCTCCCCACCCTCGTCAATTCCACGTTTAGTATTAGTAAGATTATTCCCTATTGATGAAATCCTTCATCGGTCAAAATTACTTTGCGCGTCATATTTCAACAAAACTCACATTTAAAGAATGCACAACCCATTTACGACGCGCTCAGGTCTAAGATCTTGGGGATGGGCCTTAAAGGGTACACCTACCTAATTTCATTTGTCAAATCTACACCAGATTACTGGTCAAATCTCTCTCACAGGGTGCTTCCATCGCTTCTCAGTCACCACATGAATATTCACAATTTGATTTCTGAATCCAAATTCTATCTCCGGCTGAAATTAGATGGACACGCCTCACAGTATGATGGTGCGATAATAGATACTCGATCCTGACAGGCTACTGTCCGTGAACAGTTGTGAATTTTGAAAACAATCCGAGGCGATGCGTACAACATCGAATCATCACAGAGCATACACATGCAACCGATTAGCCTCGCGAGCGTCCACTGCTATCATACACAGCAATCTCTCGAGCCAAGTATCTGAATTACATCTCAAAACGTCGAGCGGGTGAATGAAGCCCTCGTCCACAATAGAAGCCCGTCGGCGATTCATTCATGAAAACACCTCGCGGCTCGGCCCGTAAAAGGCGACGGACTCTGCCCACACGCCAGCCGTCAAGATGACCCGGCAAATTTCAAAGCAACGGCCTCTGCTTTGCGAGCGTTTCAAACCCCTTTGCTCGTATCCCCGAGTCAAAACACCGCTGCTGCATCTCCTATACTCGACCGGTGCTACCCCTCGCACATAATAATAACGATGCAGCGAGAGAGAGAGAGAGGCAGGTGAGGTTTGCGGGTGCAATAGCCCGATCGGATGCGCATATGGTGCCCTCCGTCACATATACTCGGATACGCCTCGCGAATAAAACCAACTCTTGCGGCTTTTGTGCGGCCCGCGAGACGCTGCCTCTGCTTCCTGCGCGTCTAGAAGGGCAACTGCTGTCGATTTGATACCTGAGCGGAGCAGCTGAGAGGAACGTCCCTTCTTCAACATAATATGGTAGAGCCAGGAGAAGAGAGAAAAAAACGAGAGGGCAGCGTGTGCTCATCCGGAGTTGAGGAGTCGACAACCGGGCATTTCATGATCTCTCTTATGAGTGATGAATGAGCTCATTTGTGTCTTTCTTTGTCTCCTTCGAGAAATACTATTCTTAGGATCGATTTAAAAAATAATATCCTTATAAAAAAAGAATTTCTCGACGATCGGAAACTTGGAAATCAAAATTGTGATTGGTTCTTTCTAGAGTCGAAAGATTGTTTCCACATTGTAGTGATCATCTAAATGATTACGTATTTTTGTTAGATTAAAGTTGAAGTTTTAGAATAGGGTTGCAGTGAATTCATACATCACACACATCTTCTCTAATGTTCTTAAAAGGGTCATCGTCAATGAGATCGGAAAACGAGCTGTCGTATTATTGTACGTGCAAAGATCTTTTCCACAAAACATTCGCAATTCTTCTTTTCTAAGTAAAACGAGAATTGCAACTATTTGCATCTGTGTTAGCAAGTGGTGTATGCGCGAGAAAAATTTAGTAGCACCCATTTTTCTTCGGTTTTATCAATACATGGAGGACAAGGTTTTTGATGTACATGAAGGCCCTTTGGTGCTAAAGTTTTATACAAACTATTATTTTGATGAGCTATAAATTATGAGGAAAGTATACCCTTGTGACAAATAGAAGGAAAAATTCTTTTTTTGAGGATAGTGCTCACTTGAAATCGAATTCTCCGTGAGTTTTCCGTCAAAGACGTATCTGCATGACTATTTTCTTCATGAAACATGCCTTGGGGCAAATTTCCTATGCGAGGCACAACTTCGCGAGTGTGAGTTTGCTTGGGCGATGGGGATACGAGGCCAACGGATAGTTTTCAATCCGTTTCAATTTCGAGTTTCCAGTTGTCGAGCAACCAGGAAAATGAACAAGCATAGTACACCATTGACTCAATCACTGAAGCGAAAAGTTTCAATCCCTGTACCGATGTATAGAGGGAGAGAGTTGGCCATAACGTTGGTTTCAGCTTTGATATCCGATCACTTCGTTTAATCCGCTACTCGTGTTTTGTTTCACTTCACATCTATTATTACATGAAATCCTATCAATGTGAGGATTTATCCCATTTGTTTCTAAAGAAATACATTGAATGTGGGTCTTATAATATTTGTACTATCTGGTGTTTCATCCCATGATAAATTCAGTCTTTAGTAGAGAAAATTAAATAAAAATATAACCATTAAAAAATTGTCCATTGTTAGACTTACTTAGCGGTAATGGCGATCTAGACAGAATGGTTCGTCCGAGGAATATGAAAAAAATCAGGCGATCAGAGCGCAAGTATGCGGTGTACACTATTTAGTCACAGGGGTGAAAGCTACGGTCTTGGATCAAAACAGAATTGTGTCTTGAGCATCTGCAGTAAGCCCCAAAAAACATTCGATTCGATTTTTTTTACTCATCTATCATGATAAACATACGAAAATAACATCCTGGAATGTTTCATCACCTGACTAAAGCAAGATGGAGAATAAACCCAACTTTACTCAATTTTTTGAAGTGGTCTTGCTACAGTCTGACTTGGAACGGCTTATATGGACTATTTCAAGCGAATCGATAGAACGGCTCTAGAAATATCAAGGTCACTTCAAGTCACTTTTTCGAAGAAACAAATTTTCGAGAAAAACGCGAGAAAAATCTTAACAAATGTGATTAAAAAACACATTTGCTCTACGCCTACTTTGAATTTGAAGTATTCATAACTTATACAATTGCCATTGAATTTATATGGACTTTGATTACAATTTGTCACGCTGATGGTGTTAGTGCTTCGGTCATTGCTCTCTCAACAGGGATGTACGGCTCGATGTACGGTGTATTCCATTCAAGACGACACTCCATCTAGTTACTCAAAAATCCACAGAGAATTTGATGCAACTTCGCTTTTAAATTTCTCAAAAAATTCAGATCGAAGTCGAAAATGAACTGATGAGCCCATGTTTTTCACTGTCTCGAAGAATTTTAGATACAAGAAAAAAATTGACACGATAAAAGCTCAGTATCTGGAGGAATCTATCCAGCAAAAAGACATACTTTGTTGCGTACGGCAACTTAATAGCATTTCAAAGAATCTCTGAATAAACCGTGAAAAACCATCAGTTTTCCTCGTTATCCGCGCGCCATTGCGAAAAAATGCAAACCTTACAAGCGACCGGAGCCCCTACCTCTTCCATAAATTCAAATGGACTTGCAATCGAGGCAAGACATATCGGCGCTGGTACAAAGTGGCGTACCGCTATGCAGAAGAAGTCTCAGTCCGATCGAAATCTTGCGCGGATATGTGTCCCGATGGTCGCGGAAAAACTCTCGCGGAGGCAACAACATCGTGCGGAAGCGATGTTACATTGCTAGAGATTGCTACTCCTCGAAAACCGTACACATCGCGGAGTAGAGAGAGAACACGAGGCGCACGCGCGGCCGTCAGAAAAAAGCTCCGAGCGGCATGACGCGAGCGCGTGCGGCGGCCCGCCAAGGTCGTCGCCATCGGTGCTGCCTCGATTTTCACACACGCGCAAACTCGCGCAAAACCACAATGTATACCGAGGAGCGCGCACAGCGGCAGCAGCAGCAGCTGAAAGGCATGACAGCGCCACCTTAACCATGCGCTGCCTGACTTACCGACCGAGCCGGCTACTGTCTTAGGCGAAATTAAATTCGCAAACTGCTTACCTACCAGCGGCTCTCGATTCGTTGCGATTCTTGCGATCTCTCTGCGAATTTCGGTCCCCACCCGCGCTCTATCACGTTGCAGCGGCCATGATGCAGGCAGCGCGCGCACGTCAAGGTCCTTTGGCCGCTTTTCGCGCTCTCCGCGCGCGTCGCGGAGCTTCCGTTTTGCGAGAGCTGTAAAATAAGTGCAACGTGCTACGGCCGTCGCTGATTCATTTTGCGAGATGGGAAGGGTCAGAGAGTCGAACGATTATTCGATAACGGCGCGATTGATGAAAGCGCTGGGCTTTCCTCGCGATTGCAAGCTCGGTGTGGTATTATCGAGGGTATTATAGATGATGATGTCTTTGTAGTTTTGAGATGCGGACGTTTGTTGAGAGTGAACCTTCTGACAACCGGAGATTTTCGACGTTATTTTATTGAGTAGACTTGGAGATGTACGCCAAGGGCCAAAAAGAGGCGTAGGGCGTGCTGCCCTCTTAGTTAGTCGCAGGATCTCTTATTTTCGAGTTAAAAATCAAAATGCGCGGAATGTTCTCCATGCGTGGAACGAAAATACTGATTCACAAGAATTTGACAGCTACGAACGATAAGACGAGATGTTGAGCTCGCTATCAGCAATTCGCGATGAATAATTCATTGCTATCAGAAAATCTTCGAGTCCAAAGGAGAGAATTGAAAGTATTTCGAAGTAGGGATCTGAGTAAGGCAATAGAGATTGAAGGCGGAATTTCTCTTTCGACTGGAAGTGCTTGAGATATTCGGTTTACTTTCTCCACCTCTCTCTGGATTCCGTGAGTAGTCCTCGCACTTTGCAACGAAAATCAGTCACGGTTATGAGATGGAATGTCAATTCGCGGGCGGCAGTAGCAGCAGCAGCAATAGGAAAATCGCTATGAAACAAGTGAAAGTTGACCCAGTGATGATAATTCATTTGAGAGGGTAATGGAACGTTAATATCTCAGTTTCGCGGAAAAGCCGCAATTGTTGAGGCCATCAGAGTAGCAACGCATGGAAGGATCGGCTATCTCAATGGTCATAATTATGCGAGAGTGCTCGTTTGTTTCGCGCGATTAAATATAGCTACTTCGCGCTAAAATGGCTAAATTCAGCTGTCAACCTGATGCTCGCATGAATCGAGAAATTCTTTATGTTCTCTTTCTCTATCTTCGGCGACATCTGCTCGTATACATCTAGTTGCAATTTATTTGCAATCCAGCTGATGCGTACTTCTCTAAAGAGGTGCTGGCTACCTCCAAAACAATCTTGACAGGGCAAAAGGGCAAGTCTGCAGAAGAAGTAAAAAGATTCGCAGAGCAGTTCAAAGAAGACGAGTCTGAGGAGGACGAGTGCGTACAAATGAGCCGAGTTGTCGACACAGAGTAAGGGCGTGTAAGCTGTGCAAAGTCACTCGGGGGGTCGGAGAAGAGCAAGGAGGAAGGAGCTGCTGCGCGTAAAAAAATCGCCGTGTGAGTTCTCGTTTGAGAGCGCAACGTTACACACACCAGTGAGCAACAAGAAATGAGTGTTGACAAGGGCCGGAAAAATGCCAAAAGTTGTGATCTTCAAGAAGCTCTAAAGCTTACCAAGATGGCGTCAATCGGACTGGAGAAGTGGGGCGGAGAAGGGGGGGAAGACTTCTCCTCCCGAAGTTAGATCTCAATACGTTTCCAGCGAAGAATTATTATATAAACATGTCATAATAATGATGGTTTGTCCGTTCGTTTTCTAAAAAGCACCCTAGTCTTTGAGTATAGTTGTAAATGAACAAAAAAATCAGTTATTGCAGTCCATAATAACCACCCTCCCCCCCCCCCCAGTAATTTTCTCCCCGAGGACAAAAGTACAGTAAAATTAGTCCAACTGATGAGCAATATGAATTAGAACAGATTTCGACTCACTATTCCACGTTGTTCAGCACTTTTAAATTTCTTATCTATTCTGTGCGAGGAGAAAAAAGATAGCGGGGACGTACATATTAGATATTACACAAAAACCAGTGCTATGGAAACTATGGTATGAGCCATTAGTTTCGACGAGTGACAAAAATTATTCTAATTAGATGGGAATTAATTAAAAATTATTCTAGCCGATGAGTTTGCCCAAAACTACTTTTGTGGCTTACAGTAGGAGATCGTGTTACGACATGTTCAATGATCATTCACGGGGAACTTGGTGGAGACTAGTTACTCATAACGGTGACAGTCTCGAGAGTTTAAATGGTTTTTCAAGAATCAAAATCCACGAAATTTATTTGGCTAGCTCATCACCAAAAGGTCGACAAATTTTTTCAAGCGCGCTGAGGAGAATCGGTCGCGAGCCGGGAATAAGTAGTGAGCTGCGAACGCGAGACTCTGCTCGGCACTCGCGGGAACCTAATTGGGCGCCCCTCCGCTCCTCTGCTTGGCGGGGTCAGTGACCCCTGAGATGCAGCGGATGGCAGAGGATATCAGAGCAGAAAGCTGCCTTTGGAGGAGACGTCGTCGCGGTGGAACGATGAAATCTAATATATACGAGTGCGGGGAAGAGCTTCGAGTTTGGTTGGGGGGCGAGAGGCGACGAAGGATTGCGCGACACTTTTTTGGCGTTAATGGTACATCTGAGAGGCAATCTGTAGCAGATGAAGCGGATCGACTAGACAATCGCTTCTCTGTTGCTCCCGTCACGATGGCATTATCGCGCATTGGATACAAAGTAGCTGAGATTATTAAGAAGTTCAGCTGGAGAGCTTTCTTTCGACTACTGACGATGAGCTGATATAAAATATGATAGGAATATTTACGATATCCCGTGGTCGAGACATTCGGTACGGATTAGGAGGAAGGGTAGAGGATGAGACTGACAGTGACAGATGAGTGAGATCTGGTTATAACTACTTTTTGTAATCGAAGGAATAATTTTATTGTGACACGACGAGCGAAAATAGAATTTTTCAAATGTCACTAAAATTTGTAAATTTTTCGTCTTCAAGAGAATCATGAGTACTTTCGTATTTAAAAATTTCTCGATCAATTTTTTTTACTGAAAAAAGATTCTATTTTTACAACATGCGATAAGCTGATTGAGTTATCACATGCGCTGCCAGATCGATCATTTAGACCAGAGAATGGCAAATCTCGAATGAGAACTGCTCTTTGAAAAAACTGTAGACTTAATTTCACATTTTCATGCAGATCATTCTTCTTGAGATTGTGAAAAGCATCCAGAAGTATACCCCCAAAAAAGTTATTACAGAGTGGGAAAAATTGCGAATATCTCGCGGTCAGATTAAATGATCGTGATATTCTCGAGTCCCAGCAATAAATTTAGCATTCAAGTATCAATACAACTCAACAGTCAATGTCACGATGTGGAAACTTTCATTTGTGATCAAATGGGTATACAAAGTGCATAAGTAACAAAATGAGCTCGAGCGCGCGGCTTTACCGCCGACTTTAACGCTCTTTACGAGTCGGATTAGCAAAAGCAGAGGCGCGCTATAGCTGCAGGGCGATAATGCAAAACAGTAGGCCAATTTGTCCGGCTCTATACATATCCAAAAGCGACTCACCCTCTCTCTCTTTCTCTTGGAATACATCTCTCCGAGTGCGAATGAATAGCCATTGCGGGGCGCGATAAGAGTCCATTACTCGCGCCGAGAGCCGCACCCGGCATAACCTGAAATCGTTATTCGCGGGGCGACTCGTAAATTTGGCACGAATTATCCGACCGGGCGGCCCGATAACGCAGAGAAAGACAGATATATAGAGATGCACGCGGCTCTGGCGACCGAGCTACCGGATCAATTTATGAACCCTTTCCCGGCACTACTCTCCCAATAGTCATCCGCTGCGAACTAGCTATTTCTGATGCCGCGGCGAGAGTCGGGCAGTGGCACTTGCCCCGCCGACGATTATAATTCAATCTGAAACAATGCGCGGATAATTATCTCGTTGATCGATATACGTAACGCTTCTCTAATGCCAGATCCGCAGAGAGCGAGTCGAGAGAGCGAGAGCGGGAGATGGTAATCTGCTCTGCGCTTGAGTATTTTTGGACATCTTTATCCGACTGTTCACACGCGGAAGAGCCTCTCGGATAAGCTGTTGCTCTCGCGCGCGAGAGAGAGGAAGAGAGGCACTGTTTTCCCAAGCCTCTTAGCTCGTTCGCTTGTTGTTTCAAGTGCACGTAAACGCGATTTTACACCTCGAGATATGGCTCGAGGGGTAAGAGTCCAATTAAACTTTTTCACCTCATATTTATGCTCATGAGATCGAGCATCATACGAGGCGCATTACACTCGCGCCGCATTCAATTAGGCTTGCAGCAGTTTATGTAAGGCCGCATCGTCTTGATCTCTTAATCTATCGCTGAATCTCACCGAGGTAAGTTCTCTTGTTCGTTGCACTCTTCTGCACTTAACCAGATTTGGTAGACTCTCCGCCTCGAAGAGCAAAGAAGTCTAAAAAAAATCACCAGGACTACTTATGTAGGTCAACTTTGATTGTTAGGCATAAAAGACGAAACAGAGTTAATGCAAAAGAAATATCAACATATGTTATGGCAATTCTTCTATTATTTCAAAACTGATACCAAAAAGTTATGAGAGCTAGACCCGAATTTATAGTCGTAATCCGGTCTAGGGATCATCTAATCCGCAAATTAGCGCAACCTAACCTTACATGAGCGCGCTAAATTATTCCCAATTTTTCATGAACTCAAACGAGTTGAGTTAAAAGTTGAGCTGAAAAAACTCTCTAAAAAAGCACGTTGCGTATACCGTTTTTGAGCATCAGGGCGCGGGAAACCCCGATATTCTGATTCTTGCAGGGCAAAATTTTGTATTTTCGGCGAACCTATGCTGAAGAATCATGAAGAACATACTCCTTTGAGGCATTCATCCGTATTTATTACTAATTCTCTTTTATAACAGGTCAGTTATCGTGCCGCTTTGTTCGAATCATAGATGGTTGGAGTCGTCGACGTGCCGTCATAGCCCCCAGGAACAGGTGAGAATATACCCGTTCTTGCCATACGACTCACGCACCCTCGTTATTAATTCAATCGTGGCCCGCCGCACGCACAATACCTCCACACAACCCCCGACTCCGTCCCCGCCGGTGTTGTACTGCTCGCACCCCTGCCTCCCGATCGTCAGAAAAACTCTCGCTCTCCATATCTATACTCCGCAGAGACGCTAAACGCACCTGGCCACCCCGTAACAGTAATACTATTGCAGTATACAGCGGGGGTCTGCGATATCGCGTCGAGAGAGAGCGCGCTTTCTCACGCTCTGGCAAAAATTGTAGAAAGGGCTGCGGCGACACACACATATAAAGCTGTACGACGTAGTCAAGAGCTCCGGGCGATGAACCAGTGCGTCAGGTATACGATTATAATCATAAACACGAGACTCGAGCGCTGCAGGTGACAAGAGCGCGTCGCATCGTAAGATGCAGCAGTTATGCAGGCGCGAGAGGCTTATCGGGCGCGAGTTCGTGGAGAGCGGCGCGCGGCCGCCTGTTGGAGATGATTATAACTACACTGACTGCCGCGTCGTCGCGAGAGACTGTATAGTGTGGGAATTGGGTTGAGAGTTTGAGACCCACAGCTGCACTGATTGTCGATACCGCTCGGATATGGTGGATGGATGGGTCGCTGGTCGTTGAAGCGGAACCCGCTCAATGGTGTTAACGCAGTGCTCGGATATGGGCGCGGCTGTGTGTGGTTGTTCAGCGCCGCGCGACAGGGTCACGCTTTGCTGTAACGTCGCGATATATTCGGTCGTCCTGTTTGAAGTAAGGCCCATGGCGACCAGCAATGGTGGAAGGACGAATGCAGATGGTTGATATTAATTTGCTGAGACAAGATATGTGTAAAAACATGAACGTGCGTCGATAAAGACGTTATTGAGAATACACAGTGATGTGATTGCAGAGTCCGTTGATCTTATAGTTGATCTCAGCACACTGCGGCGCGCGCCAAAAGGATTCGAGAGACGAGTGGCCACTTGATTCGAGATCCAGGTGTAACGAGGAGCGTTTACACGGGGAAGCCATACAGCTTTCATCCGAGCGCGCTCGGAGCGCGCGGTGCGAGCCTCCGACACGCTCTCGAGTCAATATTAGGGGTTGCTCGCGTCGAGGGTTCTCGAGGCATCAAACACTTTCGACGATTGGGCCAGGATAATCTCCGGCAATGCCCCCTGAGATGTTTGCATCATTACCTGAACACGGTTGTTCACAGTATCGCTGTTTGACACTTCAACTCATTAAATTGTGCCATAAAATAAATGCCTTCTTCTTATCAGCGCATTATCAACCTCTTTTCGAGATTATTTTGCGGAATCTACAATTTTAGTCCGAAACCACCGAAATAGAGCACTTAGAACATTTACAGTGGTGCCAGTCGGGATTCGAACCCTGGACCTTCTGCGTTGAAGGCCATAACCTTATCCCCTGGTCTGCAATAGCTTCATTAGTAAGAAAAGTGTTTTGCTTGATCAAGTCAACTTTCATCGACTGGTGTCGGGCCCCTTCCACTCGATCTTAAAATCACAGAAGTTTGACTTGTCTCAACTGGACACTATTTTTTATCAAATTGATTCTGGGGGATTTATCAATTTTAGAGAGGCAACATAAATTACACATCTCGCAGGTATACATATAGAACTATCCCCACGAGGATGATCCGCAACAGATCAAGCTACTCAGTACACTCCACCACGGCGAGCGCATCTCTCGAGATAATCTCGATTACGCATCGTCATAGCGCTAGCTATCTCTGCACGCAAAGCGCTGTATGGTTGCAGCACACAATGGACATGCACACACAGATGCAAATCGCGCAAGTGAACATATGGGCGTATCACGGTATCGACCCAGAGACACTCGAAGCAAGCGAGACGTATCAAGAGCCGACTGCAGAGTGCCTACATACACAACTTATACACGAGCGCATGACGTATTGAGAGGCAAGGACGCTGCGGCTATGCACCGGCCGCCATTGGATCGCCAGCCAGCGTCACGGATTGCACCGATACACTCTGTA
>JAPYYZ010002189.1:0-13550 GCA_030522705.1 Eretmocerus eremicus | reverse complement strand
GATATCACCAGCCCGCGTGGGGTACTACGTAAGATCCCACGTGGGACCCCACGTTGCACCCCACGTGGGACCCCACGTCGGATGAGGGACCCCACGTCGGATGAGGCACCCCACGTCGCACCCCACGTGGGACCCCACGTCGGTTGAGGCACCCCACGTCGCACCCCACGTGGGATCCCACGTCGGTTGAGGCACCCCACGTCGCACCCCACGTGGGACCCCACGTGGGATCCCACGTAATCTTTTTCAGCAGGGAACTTTCTGGGGTTTGCATTTTTATCATCTTTCTCTACAATCTGGCGATCCCTAAGTTCCCTCTTTTTTGTAACATTCTCAGTACCTTCGGAATATATGGGCAAGTCAATTGAATAATTATCACGAAAAAAATTGTTTGAAGAATTGATAAGGAGGTCCGCTGGACAGTGTAAGATAGAGTCAAGTATCCATTGCATTACTGTAGGAGAACCAGAATACTTTTGAGAGTTGATTGTCACATGAGGCATATCTCTTTGACTAACCTGTAGTCTTCGACACCACCATTTTAGATGACGCATGATGAGTTTGCTCTATACCACTCTCAATGGCTTGTCAAAAATTTCCACTAATCTCAGTTCCTCTCATAGTCTCCTTAGAAAAGGATGCTGGATCTTCATCCAGACTAGGAATATCTGCAGGATCCAGAGAAGTATTCGAAATTGCTTCAAGGATTTTTTCTCCTTCTTCGGACTTGGCAGCTTTAGCTTTAGAACTTTTTAGGATCCGCTGAGCAACTTTCAGTGAATCTGCAATATGTATATGCTCTTGAATTATATAGCATTCGGCAGTATTGCAGAGATTATGAGTAATGAGAGTGGTTACCTGTTTCACCGAAAGACCTTTTCATGGTATAAGTTGGCCAAATGTCTGGTGCTATAACTCGACTGTCGAATATACCTTTGAAGAGATCTTCATCCTCAGGCTCTCGAGGAGGAAAGAGGTAACTCACAACAAGCACCTTCTTTTTGTCATCCTTACTGATCCAGGAGGCAGGAACAATAACAATCTTGTCATCATATTTACAGTTTGGCCCAAGTTCCAGGACTCGCAACATCTCAGTGCAGTCTGAAGGAGTGCACATCTGTAATTCAAGATGTTCCATGTAGTGAGGATATATCAGTAGACAATGATCAAAATAAGTGATATGAGAGTATAATGATGAGATTTGAAATCCTCGCTAAACCCAGAGTTTGGGTACAAACAGTGATAAGCAATGTTATTACAACCTGACATGAAGATTCTGATGAATGGGAAGCCCTCTACATTATAATGAAATATATTACTAGCTCCCAATGTGAATCATTCAATGATTGTGACATCAAACATGAGGGTATTTCAGAAGCCCCACTATTGGTGCCAGAGAGGGTTAGAGGTCAAGTGAGAAGATTTATGTCGACTATGGTTAGCCGAGATGATGCTTTTTGCAACCTTTCCTACATTCTGGAAGAGAATGCAAAACAATCTTACCTCTAACGTCTAATTCCTCTGCCTGGATATTATGACACGCTCAAATTTGCTGGATAACACTGCAGTATAGCGTTGTTGATTTGCAAGCAAATAGCAGACTGCATACAATGTTGATGCATCTGTATTTATGAAGTGATACAGGTTATTCACATCTATGTAGATTTGGCTCATGTGCTTTCACTGATTTATGCACCTTGCTTACTGAGAAAACAGTAGCCCAATCTTTTTTATGGCCCTAGAGTTACATGAAATTCAATTGGCTCATTAATTAAAATCTTTATTGCAATCTTGCATCTGCTTATAATCAATAATCTGATTACTATGTTTACATTATTTTACACTTTGTGGTGAGAGAGCGAAGACTAATTTTACAGTAATTTTGTGGAGTATCGGTATCACATGTAGATTGTCTGGATCTTTTTGAATGTCTTTCAAATCGGCATTCATGAACTTCAAATCTATATCCTTCGGGGATGAAGTGATTTGCACCTTCGTCTGCTTCACTTTGTGAAAATTCAGAGGTGATGAGGGTGTGGGATAGTCGGATACATTCCCAACTATCTTCAAAATGTTACCGGTCTATTGAATTTTTTCATGATTTTTCTCCAACGCAGGGAGTTTCATCCAGTGTATTTAGAATCAGGAGGATTCTTCGGAATGGGTAATAGTGTGTGTGAGAGTCGCGCCGCGGCGGCGCAGTTCACTGGTCCGCGTTCCCGTCTTCTGCTCAATGTTTTGAATTGGTTGGTGCGTCTGCTTCATGATAACCTTATTGTTATTCAAATGCAAGCTGGTAAAATGCTCTGGCTCAAATTCTGATTCTTGCTCATGCTCAAGCGCGGTGAGGACTTTTGAGCATCACTCCTTGATTTCGCGTGGTGTGAAATCTTGGTTACTGGGATATTACGTTGAAAACCACATCAAAAAATGTCAATCTTGACGAAGAAACATTGCCGATGCGAGTAACCACTTTCCTGGGTATTCTCTTATTTGTCTTCGCCTTACAATTCTGTAACTGTAATATATTCAAGAATCTGAAATGGGTAATCTCCTCAGATCGTCATATCTTGATCACAGTGCGGTAAGAAATTGATTCGAATTGTTCATGTCAAGTCTCATTACACCTCAGATGTCCTCACAATCCTCTAAATAGAGGACCCTGCTGTAAAAGATGGATTGAAACGGATTGAAAAATGTCTTATCCGTTTATATGCTGGATGTGGAACACGTTTTCCGCGATTCGAACGGATTGTATGAACTCCCATCCGGATCAATTCGTATAATTAGTGTTGAAACCTTATGTGATCCAATGCAGTTTAGGAGCGTTCAGACGGAGTGATGAATCCACTTCTATGCCGTTCATCGGCATTGGATAGAGACGGATTAACAGTCCGGTTCAATGCTGCAAATTGGCATCGATCATGTTCAATCCGATCCGGACCGATCCAATCCATTCCGCCTCGAAGGAATCCAATCCACCTCAATACTGTCTATCGGCATTGGATGGGGACGGATTGCCGATCCGGTTCAATGCTGCACGTCGGCACTGACCATGCTCAATCCAATCCGCATCGATCCAATCCAATCCGCCTCGAAGCTGTTTATCGGCATTGGAAGGGGACGGATTGCCAATGCGGTTCAATGCTGCAGATCGGCATTGACCATGCTCAATCGAATCCGGATCAATGCGATTCAATCCACTTCGATGCAATCCAATCCGCTTCGATGCCGGAAATTGGGATCGGATCCGGAATACTGGACGAACCGATCCGCATGATGCTGCGAATCGGCATTGATCATACTCGATCCAATCCGGATCGATCCGAACCAATCCGCCTCAATGCAATCCAATCCGCATCAATGCTGATTTTCGGCATTGGATGGGGACGGATTGCCGATGCGGTTGGATGCTGCAAATCGGCATTGACCATGCTCAATCCAATCCGGATCAATGCGATCCCATCCGCCTCAATGCAATGCAATCCGCCTCGATGCCAGAAATTGGCAGTGAATCCGGGATATTAGACGATCCCATCCGCCTCAATGCTGTTCAACGGCATTGGATGGGGACGGATTGCCAATCCGGTTAAATGCTGCAGATCGGCATTGACCACGCACAATCCAGTCCGGATCACTGAAATCTAGTCCGCCTCGATGCTGTTTATTGGGATTGGATGGAGACCGATCGCCCATCCGGTTCGACGCTGCAAATTGGCATTGGACATGCTCAATCCAATCCGGGTCGATGCAATCCAATCCGCCTCAATGCTGTTTACTGGCATTGGATGGAGACGGATTGCCGATCCGGTTGAAGGCTGCGAGTCGGCATCAACCATGTTCTATCCAATCCGCATCAATCCAATCCAATCCGCCTCAATGCGATCCAATACGCTTCAATGCTGTCCATCGGCATTGGATGGAGACGGATTGCCAGTCCGGTTCGATGCTGCAAATCGGCATTCATCATGCTCAATCCAACCTTGATCGATCCAATCCATTCCGCCTCCATGGAATCCAATTCGCCTCAATGCTGTCTGTCGGCATTGGATGGGGACGAATTGCCGATCCGGTTCAATGTGGCACGTCGGCATTGACCATGCTCAATCAAATCCGCATCAATCCAATCCAATCCGCCTCAATGCAATCCAATCCACCTCGATGCCTAAAATTGGGATAGAATCCGGAATACTAGACGAACCAATCCGCATCAATGCTGCGAAACGGCATTGATCATACTCGATCCAATCCGGATCGATCCAATCCAATCCTCTCCAATGCAATGCAATCCGCATCAATGCTGATTATCGGCATTGGATGGGGACAGATTGCCGATGCGATTGAATGCTGCAAATCGGCATTGACCATGCTCAATCTGATCCGGATCAATGCGAACCCATCCGCCTCGATGCAATCCAATCCGCCTCGTTGCCAAGAATTGGCAGTGAATCCGGAATATTGGACGATTCAATCCGCCTCAATGCTGTTGATCGGCATTGGATGGAAACGGATTGCCAATCCGGTTCAATGCTGCAGATCGGCATTGACCGCACTCAATCCAGTCCAGATCACTGAAATCCAGTCCGCCTCAAGACTGTTTATTCGGATTGGATGGAGACCGATTGCCCATCCGGTTCGATGCTGCACATCGGCATTGAACATGCTCAATCCAATCCGGGTCGATGCAATCCGATCCGCCTCAATGCTGTTCATCGGCATTGGATGGAGACGGATTGCCAATCCGGTTCAATGCTGCAAATCGCCATCGAGCATGCTCAATCCAATCGTAATTGATGCAATCCAATCCGCCTCGATGCCAAGAATTGGCAGTGAATCCGGGATATTGGACGATCCAATCCGCCTGAATGCTGTTCATCGGCAGTGGATGGAAACGGATAGCCGATCCGGTTCAAAAATGCGAATCGGCATCGACCATGCTCAATCCAATCCGGATCAATCCAATCCAAACCGCCTCCATGCCGAGGATTGACATTACATTCGGAATACTGGACACTCCAATCCGCCTCAATGCTGTTCATTGGCATTGGATGGAGACGGATTGCCAATTTGGTTCAATGCTGCAGATCGGTATTGACCACGCCCAATCCAGTCCGGATCTCTGAAATCCAGTCTGCCTCAATGCTGGTTATTGGGATTGGAGCGAGACCGATTGCCCATCCGGTCCGATGCTGCGGATCGGCAAAGACGATGCTCAATCCAATCCGGATCAAAATAATCCAATCCGTCTCAATGCTGATTATCGGCATTCGATGGAGACGGATTACCAATCCGGCTCAATGCTGCAAATCGGCATTGAGCATGCTCAAGCCAATCGTAATCGATGCGTTCCAATCCGTCTCGATGCCAAAAATTGGCAGTGAATCCGGGATATTGGACGATCCAATCCGCCTCAATGCTTTTCATTGGCAATGGATGGAAACGGATTGCCAATCCGGTTCGATGCTTCAGATCGGCGTTGACCACACTCGATCCAGTCCAGATCACTGGAATCCAGTCCGCCTCAATGCTGTTTATTGGGATTGGATGGAGACCGATTGTCCATCCGGTTCGATGCTGCAGATCGGCATTGAACATGCTCAATCCGATCCGGGTCAATGCAATCCAATCCGTCTCAATGCTGATTATCGGCATTCGATGGAGACGGATTGCCAATCCGGTTCAATGCTGCAAATTGGCATTGAGCATGCTCAATCCAATCGTTATCAATGCAATCCAATCCGCCTCAATGTTAATGATCGACATTGGATGGAGACGGATTGCCAATCCGGGCCAAGTAAGCAAATCGGCAGTGAACCGGATCGGATTGAGCATCGTCCATGCCAATTTGCAGCATTGAACCGGATTGGGAATCCGTCTCCATCCGATGCCGATGAACAGCATTGATGCGGATTGGATTGCACTGAGGCGGATTGGATTGGATTGATCCGGGTTGGATTGAGCATGGTCAATGCCGATTCGCAGCATTGAAATGGATTGGCGGTCCGTCTCCATCCAATGCCGATGAACAGCATTGAGGCGGCTTGGATCGTCCATCATTCCAGATTAAATGCTGCTTCCCGGCATTGAGGCGGATTGGATATCATTGAGGCGGACTGGATTGAGCACGGTCAGGGCCGATTTGCAGCATCGAACCGGATTGGCAATCCGTCTCCATCCAATGCCGATGAACAGCATTGAGGTGGCTTGGATTGCATTGAGGCGGATTGGACTGGATTGATCCGGATTGAATCGAGCATGGCCAATGCTGATTCGCAACATGCAACCGGATTGATAATACGTCTCCATCCAATGCCGGTAAACAGCATTGAGGCGGATCGGATTGCATTGAGGCGGCTTGGATTGGATTGATCCGGGTTGGATTGAGCATGGTCGATGCTGATGTGCAGCATGCAACAGGATTGGCAATCCGTCTTCACCCAATGCCGATGGACAACATTTAGGCGGTTCGGATTGCATTGAGGTGGAATGGATTGGATCAATCCGGATTGGATTGAGCATGGTCAATGCCGATCTGCAGCATTGAACCGGATTGGCAATCCGTCCCCAACCAATGCCGATCATCAGCATTGAGGCGGATCGGATTGGATTGATCCGGATAGGATCGAGCATGGTCGATGCCGATTTGCAGCATTGAACCGGATTGGCAATCCGTCTCCATCCAATGCCGATAAACAGCTTCGAGGTGGATTGGATCGTCCAGTATCCTGACTTCAATGCTGCTTCTCGGCATTGAGACGGATTGGATTGCATTGAGTCGGATTGGATTGGATTGTTCCGGATTTGATTGAGCATGGTCAACGCCAATTTGCAGTATTGAACTGGATTGGCAATTCGTTCCCATCTAATGCCGATCATTAGCATTGAGGCAGATTGAATCGCATTGAGGCGGATTGGATTGGATCGATCCGGATTGGATTGAGTCTGGTCGATGCCGATTGGCAGCATTGAACCGGAGTGGCAATCCGTCCTCATCCAATGCCGATAATCAGCATTGACGCGGATTCGATCGAGCTCGGTCAATGCCGATTCGTAGCATTGAACCGGATTGGCAATCCGTCCCCATTCAATGCCGATAATCGGAATTGAGGCGGATTTGATTCACCTTGGTCAATGCCGATTATCAGCATTGAACTGGATCGTCAATCCGTCCCCATTTTATGCCGATAAACAGCATCCATGTGGATTCGATCGAGCATTTCCAATGCCGATAAACAGCATCGAGGCGGATTGGATCGTCCAGTATCCTGACTCCAATGCTGCTTTTCGGCATTGAGACGGATTGGATTGCATTGAGTCGGATTGGATCGGATTGCTCCGGATTTGATTGAGCATGGTCCATGCCGATTCGCAGTATTGAACTGGATTTGTAATCCGTTTCCATCCAATGCCGATCAACAGCATTGAGGCGGATTGGATCGCATCGAGGTGGATTGGATTGGTCCGATCCGGATTGGATTGAGTATTGTCAATGCCGATTTGCAGCATTGAACCGGATTGGCAATCCGTCCTCATCCAATGCCGATAATCAGCATTGACGCGGATTCGATCGAGCTCGGTCAATGCCGATTTGCAGCATTGAACCGGATTGGCAATCCGTCCCCATTCAATGCCGATAATCGGAATAGAGGCGGATTCGATTCACCTCGGTCAATGCCGATTATCAGCATTGAACTGGATTGTCAATCCGTCCCCATTCTATGCCGATAATCAGCATTCATATGGATTTGATGGAGCATTCCCAATGCCGATGCGCAGCATTGATCAGGATTTGCAATCCGTCCCCATGCATTGCCGATAATCAGCATTGAGGCGGATTGGATTTACCATGGTCAATACCGATTTGCATCATTGATCCGGATTGGAAATCCGTCCCCTCCCAATGCCGATAAACAGCAATGAGGCGGATCGAGTTCAATGCCAATCCCTGTCATCGAAATGTATTCTGGAGAATCGCCGCGGAGTTGGATTGATTCGGATTGGGTCTTATACCATTCCTCCTCATTCTTCCGGATTGGTTCACTTCAGACTTGATCATCGCATTGAATCGGATTGAAGACTGCGAATTCATCGGTCCGAAACGGTAGCCGTCCGGATTCATCGCCGACCGGATTGGAACGGATTGGAGTCCAGTCCGCTCTCTTGTCTGTCCGGATTGAGTGGATTCGATTGCAATGGATCGGACGGAAGCGGATAGCTCTTCAATCCGTTCCAATTCATCTTCCCCAGCAGGGTAAAGAACTGCGTTCCAATAAGGATCAAGTCAAGTAGTAAGTGTTTCGAAGGTGAAACGTTGATATCTCTCATCTGCAAACTTGTTTCAATAACGATCGAGTCAAGTGGTAGGTACCTTGAAGATGAAGCGCTGATAAAAGTCTCCTCTGCTCGTCGCACCAGCGATCAAATCCATAATTTAAAGATGAGAACAGAGTAACCAATAATGATTTCGACGTTGAATCGCTCAATTTTGAGTGTAACGATATGCCTGTCAGGATTATGAGAGTCCTCAGTCTCGTATATTTGAGAGATCAATCATGATCCGCTCGAAAGTTTCAGATATGCAAGCTTTCAAGAGTTAGTTGGAAACCTTGAAAATTTTATAACGTCGTTGAGCATGCAAAAGGGCTAAGCTGAAAGAATATTCCTCAAACAAGCTTCTTCATCTGAAAATGTGGACATGCAATAATGCACGTACATTATGCACGTATTTCCCTGGGGAAAGAGAAGAGTCTCAGAAGGTTTGCAACGAATAGGATTGGAGTGTGATCTTCGACACGGAATCGCCTCCAGCTCAAGCCTAAGATTATCAATCTGGATGCGGGAACACATTTTTGAGTCTTTGCATTGAGTGACAGACCCCAAATCGGCTAAGTGACAAACCTGTCGGCTGAAAATTCTTATGAGGAGGAGAATAATTCTCAAATCTCAGACAACCCCACGCTCAATAAATTGATAAGCTGTCCAGCAGGTTTGGGGCTCGCCTGAGATTTGAAGACTATTTATTTCCCCGTCAAAATGTCCACGTTGAACATGTTGGAATTTACGGGTTCGGGGGAATCATCTTCCTTGTCGTGAAAATGTCCAGCTCGAGAACTCGTGGATTCGTAGATTTCAGGCCTATCTAAAATTTCGAGACTATTACTCTCCTCGCACAAATTTTCACTTTGTGGATATTCGAATTCTTGGGTTTCGGGCCTGTCTGGTATTTGAGAATCATTCGTCTCCTCGTCCAAATTCCCAGTCCAATGGTTTAATAGTTCGCGGGTTTGTGATCCTCGAATTTGTTGCAAGGGCGCGGATATTGGTCGAAAATTCCACTTCATCCCGTTACGTTGCAAATCTACTGAAACTCTTGTATTCCTCCAGCGCAATCCGCGCGTAATGTATGTGCGCGCATTACTCACGTTTACATTTTGGCTCAGTCAGGACAGAAAAACCTGTAGCGTAATTTCTTATATCGGTTGGAGGTTCGTAAATTCCGGAGGACTTCAATTAAATTTTCACAAAAATGCCTCCCTATCCGCGCCAACGTCCGTGTGATAATCTGTACCGATACGTACCACCCACGGATAACAAGAGCTTCTATAATTGATATCTACTCCAACCCCTGCTGATTAACAGGCATGCAAACACCCTCATATAGCTAATTCTCCAACTTGCTACTCGAATGGTCTAGAAATCAATTCAGGAATATCTTTAGATTATAAGATATGGAAAATTTCACCCTATCATCTCCTTATTTGAAGTCTTGATATGAAAGAATAATACGCTATCCTGAATTTTTACACTTTCTCCTGTACTATTTCCATCAATCCGACCATCCCTCTCTCCTTTCTTCACAGATATCTCGATATAAGGATATCGAACATATTCTCATTAAAGGGAGCATCCAGAATTGATCGATCAACTTGTTTTTATATCCTCTTCCTGTGCTACAAAATATGTCGATACTCATAAGCATGTAGGGGCGTGAGTAAGGCGATGCATAATCTGACTGCTCATTCATTCATGACGGCCCAATTATTCATCCACGGTTGACAATCCTTCAAATTCTGTAGGTGATCTGAACTAGTATAGATTGTGAATGGTTGAATTCATGAGTGTGTGATTCCTTGTAAGTCCTTGAATATATGCTGAAGATGTAGGGAGTGAGCGAAATTGTCATGGACGTGTTGCTGTCAGGTGAGAGGTTTACAGTTTCCTCATTTTACATAGCGGCATCATTCGCATTTATGATCCGCCATCTCATTCCTCGTTATTATTTCTTGGCTTACAGATATCGTTATAAATGTGTTGAACTGTATATCCGAGGAATATTTTGAATGTATGAGCCTATGCTCACGTGGTATTTACTTTTCCATTTTAATAGCATAGGATTTTCCAGGATTTTCCTCGACCAAAATATGGCAGTAGCTTCCAGCAACCCGTTGGGAACCAAATAGATTGCTGAGATATCACTTTCGAGGTGAAATTTCACGCTGATCCCAAATCGGTCCTCACGTTTCCAATAAGGTGCGTTCTAAGTACTCTGAATTGCGATTCTTCCAGGTACTTTCGATCATTGCTAAGTATCTTACTCGGGCATGATTTTGGGGTATTATGAGCTAGGGCCTTCGATAGTTGAAAAAATTTTCTTTGGAATAACTTGTTGAAAGAGTCAATTTGGTGAACTTGCGTTAGGAATAGAGCTAATTCAAGAGATATGCAGGAATATTTGAGATCTAAAAATGAGCGCCTGAACCTGTATACGTTAGTCCAAACTCCGACGTAATGGCTGAAACCTAGCTAGTTTCTTCCAATTCATTGAAGAGCTCTATATTCTACGTGAATGCGCGATATCGGCTCTTGGGAGGGGTCATTTTGGAGGCAGTTTCATCAACTATCGATCGTACTAGATTACAAGATTCCAAGATTATGCGCAACTGGGGTTACAACCAAGCACTTGAAGAAAATCAAAAATTGCAACTGCGGGTCGACAGGCAAGTACTCAATGAGTGACGGACACTGGCAACAGTGCTCGTCGAGCTCTTATTGAGAGTACTTGGGAAGCATTTCATTGCCAATCCCTAATCTTTCTTCTTTTTATACGGCAAAACAGCTAAACAACATGCAGCAATCATGATCCATCTAAGTTTGTGACGGTTTCTATTCTGGCGTATCATAGAGTGGGGCTACTTTGGCCAGTGGGACGACCTCGGTCCAGTTCAAATAGCCTATCACGCAACTAGGTAGTAGATGAGAGTTAGCTCCTCTCGAGTGTTGATAGTCACTGAAGGTAAGGCCGAGGGTGATAGAGAATCTGAGAGGGGTGACCCTCATTACTTCTAATTAGCGTATGCTGTTTTTCCATTTTCTGTGTGGAAAAGAGGCATTCCAGCTCAGTTTCTTGACTCTTTTACCCTCACAGTCGATGGGAAAATAGTATTCGACACTCGGGCGGGATGATTACTTGATCCCCCTGACAATTTCAACCCTCGCCTTCGGCCCGGGCCAGAAAATGCCACTCGTGTTGCTGACACTAACTTTCTCACCCTTGTGTCAAAAAATAATATTTTACCTAAACGGGAGTATGGTGCGAGCCATCCACAATCGCCAAGAAGCGAACTGTACTCCCGCTAGGGTGAAAAAGGTGAGTGTCATTTTGATCTAGTAAGAGAATCACTCATCTGATAGCGTTCTAATTCCTCTCATTCCCATTGTCAACGTTTCTAGTAATGATTTAGCCGACTAAAATGAAATTTTGACGCTGTTGACGTCAACTAGACGGCTTTGAATGGACTTACAGAAATGGAGAAAATTTCTACCTCGAGAACTTGCGTCTGATTCCGTGATTAAACTACTACTACAAATGAGTCCTCCATTATTTTTCCTGGTGAGTAATGTTGTCGAATAAGAAAGCCAAAAGTTTTGTACCGGCTATTTCATTTTTGGTTGTCATCTGATGGCATTTTGTGCCAAAAGTTTTTTTTCGGAAAGAAACCAAACCATCCGATTCCGAACTAATCGCTCTGGCGCTCGAATCTGACCAAAATCATCTCAGTTCTTATTACTGCATTTGGAAGATTGTACGGATGATATATCACGATGCAAGGGCGATAAGGTTGGACTCTGCATACCGAGTGACATTTTCCGACTCGAGCTGAAGGCGAGGGTCGGAATCATCACGAGTATGCAAATTCCAACATTCACGAATTTCAACGTGTATCGGATGGTATTCTTTGACAATCCGTGCGTGAAAGTCGAAATTCCGTGTGAACGAGGCACATTCACGCACGGAGCGTCAGAAAAGCTTCAGAATAAGCTGAGCTGCGTCAAATTTTGATAGTTGATGTTCGAATCATGGCGATTGTAAGGGGGCAGATGCCCTCTTCTCCCATTTCCAGGACCAAATCTTCACTTGTAAGAGGTTTCTTTCAAAATCATCTGTGAAATTGGATTCACTGGGCTTCCAAATATCGAATCGAGACGTTCCTTGCCTCATTTTCAAGCTCACTCTATGTTCTTCCAGAAGCATTGGTGACTGTCTGAGATGGACTGTCGTGACTCAAATAGGCAGGTAGGGGAATGGAAGTGGCCAAAGTAGCCCCTTTTCGCGGGGCTACTTTGGCCACCCTATTTTTCGCTCCTGTACCAGACAAAGCACAATATTTCTTGGTTTTCATGGTAGAAAACTCTTCTACAACTCCAGATGAGATTTTTTCGGCTGCAATAATTGGCACTCATGGCCGATGGAGCTGAAGTACGTTGAAGTCGGTTATTGAACCAAATAGCCCCACTCTCTGAATATTTCCCAACGTACCTCAACTCTCTTCAGATCTCATTTTAAGACCTTCAAGATGAGTTGAGATGCGTGGTATCCAGACAGAACAGAGCTGGGCTATACTGTTCTGACGGAACAGAAATCGTTCATTTTTCGAAACGTGGCATCGCTTGCTAAGAGAATTGGAGCTTCTTGCAGCTCTAACTTTCGTACATCTGAATACACAGCTATACAAATTTAAACTTTTGGAAGAATACACAACATGTGAAAACGGTTTCTGACGTATTTTGGCCTCCTGAATTCAAATCTGAAACCCGTTTTGCTCCATCACGTCTAGTTTTCCCAGAAATCCAGCGTCCAGCTTTTTCGCATTTCTGACCTTTTTTTTTCTCCAAAAATTAATATTTCAAGATCTATCATATATATCTCAATGAACCTTCCTTTAATTGAAAGCTACATTGTTATTTGATAACTAAATGAAAGGGCAGGTCGCGATATCGTTTATTGAGAAAGTTATTAATAAAATAATGTTAAATTTTTCTGATTTTCGAGTGAAAATTTCAAAAATTTTTCATGATCTCAAATTTTACTCAACCTTATATCCAAGCATGCCAAACGTCCAGAAATGACCGTACCTCCAAGATAAAGAAAAGTTTTTTGAGCTATCTAGTATAGTTCTTGAGAAATGTCAAAACGAATGTCGAGTGAGTGACGCGCTGACTTGCGCGCTCAAGACGTGAAACTTCCTCTGCACCTGTCCGTTTTGTCATAC
>JAPYYZ010002188.1:0-13551 GCA_030522705.1 Eretmocerus eremicus | reverse complement strand
CAGAATTTTGCCGAAATTCCCGTTTCCTAGCCCACTGTGCACCGGCTGTACCGCACGGGTTCCTCCTGGGCCACACTCCTCAGGCTGTTCCACCCAGCCTCGTCGCCTCGAGCCTCCTTCGAGGCGGCAAAATAATGAGCTGCCGAGTCCGTAGCTCGTACTCCTCGCGAGGGCTGAGGCCCGGTCGCCAGTTCGCTGTCGGGCGAGAACGTGCTGCGGCTACTGCGGCTCTCGGCTGCTCCCGCTGCTGGTGGCCCAACTACTCCTTACTGCCGCTTCTGCTGCTAGTCGCCAACTACTGCCACGCGCCGCTCGCCGAGGCTTCCTCTTGGCTTCGCCGGCACACACGCACTCAAGCTGATCCGCAGGCCGAGAGATGCTGCCTCCTGGCGGCGCACTATGGGTGATTCTAGTAATTTTTTTCTCATTAGTAAATAACTTGCGCTAGATTCAACCTTTTTCGACGGTTCACAATGGAAAATGAAGCTCCAAGCCCTCAGAATAGACTCAGAATAGACTATTGCGACACCGGTTTGCTTTTGTTTACATTACTAAAAGTTATCGAGGGTATCATACCCTCGGAAAATTCCAGTAATATGAACAAAAGCGAACCGGTGCCGCAAGTTTTCCTGTATCCTAAAGGCTCGAAGCTTCATTTTTCATTTTGAATCGTCGAAAAAAATTGAATCTAGCGCGAGCTATCTACTAATGAAAAAAGATTACTAGAATCGCCCATAGTGTTCTATTAATTTTTTTTCCATCGATAGATAACTCGCGCTAGACGCAATCTTTTTCGACGATTCAAAATGGAAAATGGAGCGCCGAACATTTAAAATAGAAGAAGACTATTGCGGCACCGGTTTGTCTTTGTTTGTATCACTGGAATTCATCGAGGTTATCGCATACCCTTGATAACTTTTAGTGATATAAACAAAAGCAAACCGGTGCCGCAATAGTTTCCCTCTATTCTAAGGGCTTGGAACTTCATTTTCCATTGTGAATCGTTGAGGAAGATTGAGTCTAGCGCAAGTTATCTACTAATGAAAGAGAAATTACTAGAATCACCTATAGTGCGGCGGCCGCGGCGTTCAAACCCGGCAACAGCGCGGCTCCGTCTAGCCGCGTTCATCTCACTCGCGGCCCGGCGATGTCCTCGTCGTTCCTCGGGCCGACCTCAGAAAAGAAGTTTACTCATTATTTTCTATTCGTCAAGCCCGAGGTGACGACGAGGAAACGATGAAAAGCCAGCTGCGACGCACCGCGTCGCAACATTTTTCATAGAATCATTTTCATCGCGACGAATGCAAGCTTCATTCCCGCTATTTCGCGAGCTGCTAGAGGTGCTTCCATCGGAACGTACATACAACCCTCTTCAATTTCATATACGGAATCCGTGATTCGAAGCTCCATCGCTCGAGATCGAAATATTTTCTCGCTTCGGCCTTACTCTGAATTTCGGAAGCATCATTTCGATTTGTAATAAGCTGAAGTCTTGCTGAAAATTACCGGTAACCAGAGAAATAGCAAGGGATGACCTTAACAAACTCCATCAAATTTTGAGGGTGGCATCTGATAATGACCTTGACATTGTTCTTGGATGTCATTTCCAAGGTTTTTTGGGTATAAAATCAATTTTTTCGATGGACTCCTTCGTTCCTGATCTCGAAATCGTCCTCCACGTAGAATTTCACATACGAATAGCATTCATAGTATCGGTCGAGATGACCTATCGAGAGATGATTGGTGATTTTATCGGTTGATCCTGCCATTTATTTTGCTCACGTAGTGAGTCACGTTTCGACTGTTCCCTAACCACAGTTCTTTCCAAGCTAGAATGTTAATGATCGTTGACAACACTATCCATTACACTGCATATGAAGAGGATACGATAACAAGTTTTTGCCTTCAGTAAAATGACAATTCACATCACGAAAAGAATCACATAGGAGCATATAGAGTTTTACCAGTAAGTCCTTGGAGTCAAGAAATGAATCGGTAATTGTATATTCATAGACTTAACTTCCCAAACCTAAAACGAGGAGGAGGTGATAGAATATTATCCAAGTAAATTGTGTATACGACTCACTATGAACAAAGGTGGAAGATGAGTTTTTTGGTGATTTTCTCATGATACCGCGGGGGGAGAGATGAAATTTCTCCCGATCGTCTTGTTGACGATGGGCCGCTCGATCGTGACTGCGGACCAGGCAGTATCCAGAGAGTTTGAGACAAGTAGGACGTCGACTTATCGATCGGACAATACGTAGGGAAATTGTATCCATGAGACTGAGTGCTCTTCTGATTATAGTTATTGGAAGGATGATGAAGAAGATTCCTAGATGAGACCAATTAGTGTGCAATAGGAATTATGAATTGTAGTTGTAGTTCAATTCCTTGAACTGATCTATTGAGCATTTGTATATGTCGTAGGCAAAGTTGAAAATCCGGAATTGTGGATAATTCCTAGGCGTTGTAAAGAATGCCCGGCAAAGTAGAGAATGCTTCCGCGAAGGGATCGATTCGCTACTTTGCCTGCGTTCAAGCTAGTGATTTCTCACATTGCCTAGGCATTGTCTACAATGCCCAAGCGCGCTCAGGCAAAGTGAGAAACAGACGTCTGCGCCGATGTTCACTCACATTTAATGCAGAAGCTCGCTAGCGAGCGAGGAGATCTGAAGATCTGTTATTATTCTATAAAATAAAATTGAGAGGACACAATATTCGTCATTACTGAACCATGAATCGTTCATTTATTTATCGCATACATTTGATTGAGTCCTCGAGAACTTATTCGTCAAACTCCATGGGAGTGAAGAAGTACAGATGAATCAGGTACGAGCTCATTCATTCGAGCATGTACCTGATTTATGACAACGAGAGCCACATTTCATCTTGTTCTCGAAGCAGTAATGGTTTGACGTTTTTCGTCCATCAAGTCTTTCAACTTCTGCTCAAAATCGTTTTGACTGACTCTGCTATTAGTATTCATTGTGAAAAGCAAGACTCGACTGAGGTGATCGCGAATTCACCAATACATCAATGATTCCAATGGATCGAGGTTCGAGCGCTTGCTTGCTCGCTCGCTCGATCGTTCGCCCGTTTTTCACTTTGCCCGAGCGCGCTCAGGCATTGTAGACAATGCCCAGGCAATGTGCAAAATGACTGGCTTGAACGCAGGCAAAGTAGTGAATCGATCCTTTCGCGGAAGCATTTTCTACTTTGCCGGGTATTCTCTACGATGCCTAGGAATGATCCACAATGCCGGACTCTCACCTTTGCCTACGACATATACATATTTCACATATTCTATGTCCTCAACCCTGTTGAGAGTGTGAGGGGTGTAATAGATATTCAGCATCGCTGCTAATAATCGGGACCTGTATCTATTATCTGAATCCAGAATATGAACATAAGTAAAATCAATTTCATGGTTGGAATCTGCCACATGTTTTCTTCCCCCTTAAGCCTTTCAGGTCCTTCTTAGAGTCCTATATCGGCTGCACGATAATTTTGTACTATGAGTAGCTGTCTTTACTGCGTGGTGGGCCTCGTTTCTTACGTAAACTGTGCACTGTTACACGCGTTGAGGACTGTGAACTGTTTTCCTCATACTCGTATCACTGTAGAGCCTCCCTTGGCACAGCCCCCATGGTCAATTGATTTCTATAGTTACTGCAGAGAAATCCTGGAGCCAAGTGCAGGAAAAATCGGCAAATCAAGCAGTGTCGCAGAAATCGTGAGCGTGATAGTTCACGAGCTGCAGATCGTGAACTAATCGTAATTAGTGATAAGGTTCAATCATTAAGAGGCGTACTAACATTCACTTCGCACCGGCATTGCGCCTTGCCGGTCATAAATGTAAGATTGCGCATCTTACCCCTGGTGGGACTAATGAAGGATTGAGGTCGGGTAAATAAGACTGGAACATTCCTAATTAAGTAGAATCACGTTTTAAACTAACCATTACATAGATTGACCTTCGCTCGAGCTGTAGAGCACAGCTGAAGCAAGGTTGCGAGCGAAAAGTTCGTTGAAGCGCATCGCGCGCGAGAGAATTGCGAGAGGCAGAAAAAAAGTGTCCTCTAGGCGAACGGCTGCGAGCCGTTGCCGTGACTCGGAATATCGCGTGGCGCGACTTTGCAGTTTCAGCGCCAACGTGTCTACGCGGATCGGGTTGCTAGGTTCGAGCCGTTAATCGCGCGCAAACCGTGAGAGCGAGGAGCGCGCGACTTCCCTTATCATGATCTCGGGTCACGCGCTATACTAAGAAGTTGGGAAAAAAGGTGTACGCGGCTTTCGCAGCATTGCCATATTTGGTATTAGATTCATCGACGCGCATCGGCGATTATAATTCGAATATCGTAATCTAAACATTTGCGAATCCATGATGCCGGGAAATTGACCGATGGATCCAAATGATGATCGGCCGATGCATATAAATCGCAGTCGTGCAAGATCTCTCACAAGTCAGGGCGAGGGGACAAACGATGCGCCCATAACCCGGACGGAGGGACCCGCGTTGCTGAGTAGCGGAACGCCGAATACGTCGGATAATGTGGTAATCGCGGGCACTGGAGTACTCACATCGACGAGTAGCGAGGCAGCCGGTGCTAAGCCGAAACAACTTCAGGTGAAGAAGACGCGCGGAGGAAAATCGGACCAAAATATGCCTCTGCCACGCGTGACTCGTGCGAACGCGCGTAATTTGATTCAATTAGGCGATGAGCAAGGTTTGAATAACGATGGATTGCCAATTGAAACGGTCGATTCGGACTTGAGAAACGACGTGCGGCGATCGCTCGAGCGCGGCGCGGCAACTCTTGGTGCATCGATGCTTCAAAATTACTCCGAATTGGATGATACGCGTTCGGAATGTAGACTTGAGCCAAATTTGCGCCCAAGTGGACGGTATTATACGGAAGCTCAAAATATCATTTTCGAGCTGCGATCGCGTAATAATGATGTCCGGCGTCGGGTCGATGACCATGACGAGCGAATGCGACGGTTAAAGGAGCTGCGTGAGCTTGTAAATACGATTAAAAATCGAGTCGATACGCGTTTAAACTCACACGCGTCACATCTGGATCGAATCGATGTAGACTTAGTACATCTTTCACAGCAATCTGCTGATAATGGGGAGGATATCGCAACTCTCCGGGAGGACGCGGATTATGCGGTCGGTCTGGCGGAAGCGTGTGATACAGCCGTAAAATCTTCAAATTCTGAAAATATCCAAATCAAGAATCGACAAGATCGTGACAGACAAGAGCTGACGGACATGATCTGGAGGCGCTCGAATAATGCCCCGGCTGGTGGAAGGCCTGGTTTTATACCAAAATTGAAGCTTGACCTTCCAACTTCTTGTGCCATGCCAAGCGATCGTCCCGCGCGTTTTTTACACGGCATTGAAAATTGTATCAAAGTTCTAGATTGTGACACAGGAATGATGCATATAGCATTTGGCCAAGCATTAAAAGGTGCTGCTCATGATTGGTGGGCATACGTAGAACCGTCCATAGAATCTTCCGATGATTTCCGAACAAAGTTCGTTGGTAGATATTGGAGCATTATGGCTCAAGACAAAGTACGCCGACCTCTGGAAAACGGTTATTATGAGGCTGATAAGAATATGAGCCGGAGTGAATATGTCATGAAGCTATATAACGAAGTAAAACAATTATCGGACGCTCCATCAGACCGACTCATAATTCAGCGGTTTGCGAATCACTTCGACGAAAATATCCAGCAAGCCATTTTGCTCAAAGATATTGATTCAGTTGACTCGCTGGTGAAATTGCTCGATACGGTTGATCTTGCTGGTGATTTGAAGTACGTTGAAGCGGGAACGAGATTCGTTAATTTTTGTGACAATCCTGCGGTACGGATGCAGAGTGGATCGCGCGCTTTTGACAATCGCGGTATGCGAGATTCCCGCGCGTTGTACAATCCGCAAAACGAGCAACGGTCGTTTCGTAATGAGAGCGGGTGCAACGAAGAGGGGGCATTCGGCAGCAGAGAGTCGCGCTCTCGAACACCTGATCGGCAATATCAGGAGTCTTGCCGCCCGCCTACCCCTCACCCTAGAGCACCGCGCACTTCCGCGCAACGCGAGCGAGATAACTCGGCGCCCCGTGAGCCGAGTCGAGAGAGGGAAAACTCGGCGCACCGGACCTTTGAACGTGACGTCAGCGCCGAGCGTACTATGGGCGCGTCAATGAACCGCGATAGTAGAAATACACATAATAGTCAGTCGAGACGGACTGATCGGCGCCAAGTTAATACAGTGGATATTCCGGAAGGGAATTCAATGCATGGCGACTCGGAAAACGAGTCATTGTTGCATTGACCTCCTCGCATCCTGATTACGACGGAAAATTACCTACAAATACATCTCATGTTTGCAATAAGAATGAGTCGGATGATGCCAGTGCAACGATTCCTTCAATGAGGGGGAAAAATTTGTCAAATAAAGTGTTAGAAAAATCAGAAGCTCGGAATGAGCATGGTATTATACCGTCGCTTTCACGCACTATAGATATGAGCAAATCCTAGTCATCATGTTTTGAACAGAACTACAATCCTCTCGAGGGGCAGTCAACCAAAGCTATCGCTTGCTTACATGAAACACCGCCGTTGGAAGACAATGTTTCGCTTCAAATGGACGGGTCATTAGATGAGATTTCGAAAATCGGAGTTGAGAATGGTTTGGGAATATCACTCGCAAGTGCACTCGCCACTGAACATAAACAAGCTATCCATTCGAAAAACTCGAATTAAACTAGTGAACCTCACGAATTGAACCAAATAAATTCTGATACCTTTCTGTCGGACAATTGTTTAAGCATGAGTCTAGCGTACTGCGATCAAAGGAGGTTTGTGAATTCGAGACAGTTGCGCTTGAAATGAACTCAGTCATATCGCGTGGAGGATAATTGAATGAAAAAGAGTTTGTCGATGATTAATTAGTCAAATTTGAAGATAAATGTCCTGAAATCGTAGTCAGGATTGAGGGAGTTGAAATAGCTGTGTTGCTCGATACTGGTAGTAAATTGACTTGTGTATCCGAGGAGGCTTATGAGCGGTACGTAGCCATGTGGAGCTATTGTGCGACACTCCCGGTAACAGGATTACAAGCATGTGGTTTCATTGGAGAAAAATCTCAAAGAATTCGGAAACAATTTCGTGCTGAAGTGGGAATAGGTGGCGAGAAAATTGATATTGATTTTCTGGTCATTCTCAAATTATTACGCGATTGTATTTTTGGAATCAACGTACTTGCATCACTCGATGCTACACTCAAATTGCGAACAGGTGGAGGTAAATTCAATAGTTTGAAAGTAATAAAGAATATGAAGATTGAAATGTCATACGATCTTGTGAGTATTCCAGAATTAGAACTGCAACAGATTCGGGAGATTTGTAACATGCATGAATTTGAATTTCATGCCGATTATGTTGGCGAGCCTGATCCCGAAGATGATTTTAAAGATGATAATTCTGACAAATTATCTAATCGAGACTTCCGCGAAAAATTGAATCCTATAAAAATACTCAACCAACAGCATAAAGATCGTTCATTCGAAATTATTTCGAAGTCTCGACATATCTTCAGTAAAAAACCGGGACGATTCCGAGATTTTGAATATGAAGTAAAAATGCGGAATCACGAGCCGTATAAGCAAAAATGATACCCAATCCCACTTCAGGACCGACAAAAAGTCGATGCAGAGATTCAGAGAATGTTGGATATGGATATCATCGAGCGTTCTGACAGTGAATATATTAATCCTCTGGTCGCAGTCATAAAGAAGAATGGCACGGTTTGGCCTATGTTTAGACGCGCGCAAAGTGAACTCGCGTAGCGAAGATGACCACGAGGGTCCCGAAGAAATAGATGAGATTTTTCGGAAATGTGCCAACATGAAAGTCATGTCAAGTTTCGATTCAAATGCGAGTTTTTGGCAAGTGACACTCAAAAAGTGTAGTCGAAAATATTTTGCATTTATGCATCGTGGAATAAAATATCACTATAAGGTTGTTCCATTCGGTGGGAAATGCAGTGGAACCGCACTGAAGAGAGCGTGATACCGTATTACCCGACGAATGGGAGAATCTTTAGTCGATTTTGTTGATGATCGGCTGATAATCTCGAAGTCAATGGAAGAACATTTGAATATACTTGAAGAACTTTTTGAAATCGTTTCGGAAGAGAGAATTACAATGAGTTTCGAAAAAGTAGAATTCTGTAAAGAAGAAACCAGATTTCTAGGTCACATTTTGAGTACGCAGGGATAATCTCCTGACCCTGAAAAGCTTGGAAATATCAAAAATTCCCCAAGGCCAAGGAATGCACGCCAATCAAAAGGATTTCTTGGACTTGTACAGTTTTGCTCAAAGTTTACGGACAAATTGTCTCATGAATTTTCTTTATTATTGGAATGCCTGAAATCAGGAGACAAATGGCACTGGAATGATGATCACGACATGGCATTTGATAACGTAAGAAGATTATTCTATAATAAGATGTTTTTACAGCATCCTAAGCGAAGTGAACCATAATATATATGTTCCGTGTTTTTCAAGTTAGATTTGAATAAAAACCAGAAAGTATACAAAATTATGAACTATTGTGTTTTGACATACATTTACCCTACGATACCTACAATCCTCATTAGTAACACGTTATTATAAATCATTACATGTCATTGCACCCTAGACGTGTAATGCTTCATTATTCAATAAGCTTATGATATGTTTTGATTGTTAGAAAAGGTGCACGCGTACACGAAAGAGGTAAATGCTCGAATATTTGTATCATTAAGTCAATCTCACGCAAGAGGCCGACTTTTGACCGCGCGTTTCGGTACAACAGATCCATTTGACGACCAAAATCAATGAAAATACATAGATTTGTGGTAAATTTTATGCCTAAGGGGATAGAAGAACATTCATTCTGATCCTATGAACTTTCTAAAAAAAGTTGTAGTCGAAAAATCAAATAAATTCGCAGTTTTCGAAAATCGGCATCTTGCGATTTCAAAGGTTTTTCGATGACTAATTATTCTTCTCAAATCTGATCAATTCCGAGCTTATTCAATCATATTTGGACATGTTATGAGCAGATCATTCGATTGCTCAAGTCAACAAAAACTGATTCGCTTCGATGAGACTTGAAATTTATGGAGTAAATCGAAAACCGTCAAATCGCGAAAAACGGGATTTTCAGCCGAGAATTGACTATCTTTCGTCCAATCCCTCCTGGGTTGGCACGAACATCATTCATCAAGTTGAATTATACTTATGCGATACCGAATCGACAGCAGCACCCATGGTCAATTGATTCCTAAAGTTACTGCAGCGAAATCTTGGAACCAAGTGGAGGAAAAATAGGCAAATCAAGCAGTGTCGCAGAAATCGTAAGTGCGATAGTTCACGAGCTGCAGATCGTGAACTAATCGTGATTAGTGATAAGGTTCAATCATTAAGAAGCGTACTAACATTTACTTTGCACCGGCATTGCGCCTTGCCGGTCATAAATGTAAGATTGCGCATCTTACAAATACGAAGAAGTGTATTATACCATCCTTCCATATTTTGAATCGATTGGTTGGCAACAGGATTTTCGTTCAATGAATTTGAGGAAAAATCCAAAAGTTATATGAATTTCTCCGTTGAGAAAAAAATCAAAGGAATGAATGAAAAATCTGTATGAATCGATCATTTCAAAGCATGAAGATTGACAGTAATTGTCTTTTCCGCATTCTTGAATGCTCACAGAGCAGAAGTATCACACTTTTATCATATGAGAAGTCTTAAAATTACGATACTCGCAGGATCAAAAAATCAAGTCAAAATTTATGCGATGTGGAAGGCCCAAAATTGACTCAGCTTTCAATCGAGAGGATCGGCTGTACCGTTCAAAAGTTATCGTGGATGATGGAGAACAACAAACACACAGAGACACGGAGGAAAGGTCGGAAAGAATGTTATGAAGTGATTTTATGGAAGGCAGTGGGTAGAATGTGCGACGTGCAATCGATAGATCTTGGCAAGAAGAACAAGAAAAGCTTCGTTTCATATGGATAAGAGGTGTAATGGAGGGGAAAAAGGGATTTGAAGCATCAGATGAGCAAGAATTTCGTTGTCACGAATACAAAGCTTTCTCTTTGAGAAAGCAAAGAAGGACTGATTCAGGGGTAGAAGTTCTCTACCTGACTCCGATCGGTCACCAGGTTCCGATCTGGATTCCGATTGTCGACAATCGAAGAGTATAGTTGAGAAATGAACTTATATCGACCATTGAGGCGAGGCCATAATGCCTTCCCCCCGCTCCCCTAACCCAAAATCCATCCTCCCCACCGCAATCCGTTGCATACGCGAGAGGAGTCCAGAGTTCGCGTACGCGAGTTGATTTCGGAGCTCGGTAACGCAAGCGGATTCCCATTCATTGCATTTACGAACCCACGAGTATACCTCGCTTTGAGAATTTTCTTACTTGCGCGAGACGATTGTCATACTTGCGTACGCCAGCACCGGCTCAGTCCCCACAAAAGAAACGATTCAGGCTCGCCTCTGCCACCGAAATCCGTCATGTACGCGGGACGATTCTGTTAATCAAGTACGTGAGAGGATTCCGAATCTTGCGTGCGCGAGCCGATTCCGGGAATTACTTACGCAAGCTAATTCCATTCTTAGGTAGTTGCACGCACACGTGAGCGATTTTTCACACTCGAAAATATCCCTGCACACGCGGACCGATATCCATACTCCCGATAGCGAGCCTCAAAACACACCTCGTCGAGGGAAGACCTGTCATACTCGCGGTGGCGATCCCCATAACGAACCTCAATAGCAGGGAATCCTCGCATTCGCTAGCTGATTGTTTCCCTCACGTTCGCAAATACCAGCTCAGGCCCGACAGAACGAATTCTTCGAGCAAGCGAAGAAGCATCTAGACTCGCGTACGCAAGCCTCGAGTCCTCCTCCATCGCCGAAATCCGTCACGTATGCGAGAGGATCCCGATACTTGCATACGCGAGAGAATGTGGGAACTTGCCCGAGCAAGCCGATTCGGGAGCTCACGTACGCCAGCCAACTCCAATTCTTGCATTCTCGAAGACCCGGCATTCCATCGCTTGAAAAAAAATTGTTGCGTTCGCCAGACCATTTTCCATACTCGCGTACGCGACCACCGATCCCGTCTCGACAGAAGGGATTCTCCGTGCAAGCGAAGGGGGGTCCGGCGACGCGTACAAGAGCCACGGGTCTGCCTCCGCCACAGGAATCCGTTGTCGTACTTGCGTACGCGAGCACCGACCAAATATCGACGGAAGAGATTCTTTGCGCAAGCAGAAGGAGCCTGGACTCGCGTAAGCGAGCCTCCAGTCCACCTCCGTCCTCGGGATCTGTCGCGTACGCGAGAGGATTCCGAAGCTCGCGTACGCGAGCTATCTCCCATTTTTGCGTACACAAACTTTCGAGTGAACCTCGCTCCAAGGAAATCCTCGCGTGCGCCAGATCATTTCCATACTCGCGTACGTGAGCCCCCAGTCTGCTTTCAGTGTCGGAATCTGCCGTGCTCGCAAGAGGATCCCAAAACTCGGGTACGCGAGAGGGTTCCAAAGATCGCGTACGTGAGAGGATCCCAAAGCTCGTGTACGCGAGAGGATTCTGAAACTCGCGTGCGAGAGCAAATCTCGGAGCTCGCGCACGCGAGCGATTTGATATTTTTGCATACACAAACTGCCGAGTGTACCTTGCTTCAAGGAAATCCTCACGTGCTTCGGATTATTTTTGTACTCGCGTACGCAAGCATCGGCTCAATTCTGATAAAAAGAACGATTCCATCCTGCCTGCACAACCGAAATTCATCGCATACGAGAGAAGAATCCGAAGCTCGCTTACGCGAGCATTTGCTCGGCATTGGCCGGTGGTCGCGTACGTGAGCGAATTCACATTCCTTCATACACGAATCCCCGACTATTCCTAGCTCCAAGGAGAACTGCGTGTGCGCCAGAAGATTGTCATACTCGCGTATGCGAGCATTGACCAAGTCTCACGGCTTGGAACAGGCACTCAGGCTCGCCTACACGAATCCGAAGTTCGCTATAGCTACCGGAATCCGTCGCGTACGCGAGAGGGTCTCGGAGCTCACGTGCGTGAGTTAGTTTCAGAGCTTACGTACGCGAACGAATTTCCATCTCTGCATTCGCGGACCCTCGAGTATTCATCGATTCAAGGAAATCCTCGCGTGGACTAGACGATCGTTATACTCGTGTACGCGAGCACCGACCGAATGTCGACGGTAGAGATTCTCCGCTCGAGCAGGAGGTTCTCTTGAGTTGCCCACGCAATTCTCAAGTCCGTTCCCGTCACCGTTATCCGTCGCGTACGCGAGAGGATTCCAATAATCGCGTAAATGAGAGTATTCCGAACCTCGCGGGCGCGAGCTGATTCCAAAGTTGGCACACGCGAGCTAATCCCAATCTTGAGAAATAGCATGTACACGTGAGCCCGATACTTGGAAGAATCTCTGCCCACGTGGACTGATTTCCATACTCCCAATAGCAAGCCCCGAAACAAACCTCATGTACAGGAAATCCTCGCGTACGCGTGGCGACTGTCATACCCGTGGTGGCGAGCTCCGAAGCGAAACTCAATAGCAAAGAATCCTCGCGTACGCGAGCCGGTTCTTCCTCGCGTACGCAAACGCCAACTCAGTTTTGACAGGAGAAATTCTTCGCGCAAACGAAGTACGCGAGCCCCGAGTTTGCCTCCGGCACCGAAATCGGTAGCGTAAGCGAGGGAATTCCGATACTTGCGTATCAAAGAGGATTTCGGAGCTCGTTTACGGGAGTGAATCCCGGTCTCGAGGGAAAGCACGCACACGTAAGCTATTCCCCATTCTTGGAATTATACACGCACATGCGAGCCGATTCCGATACACCCCGTGGCAAGCCCCGGAACGAACTTCGACTACAGAAAATCCTCGCGTATGCGGGCTCTGCGACGCGGTGCGTCGCAGCCGGCCTTTCGCCGTCTCCTCGTCGTCACCTCGGGCTCGACGGATAGAAATTTATGAGTAAACTTCTTCCCCGAGGTCGACCCGAGCAACGACGAGGAGATCGCCGCGTGCAAAGCGGCGAGCACGGCAACGCGGCAATGTTGCCGAGTTCGAGCGCCACCGCCGCACAGTGGGCTAAGAAATGGAAATTTCGGCAAAATTCTGATTCAACTGGGTATTGCTCCGACCGAGACGTACGATACGTCAAATTGTAGCGGAAACGATGTAGAGTTTGAATCCTTTTCCCTCCCAATACCCCCTGCTCATACGAAATCTCGGGACGAGCTGGAACATGGATTTTTTGGGAGAATGGGCAGAAAACCACTCATAACTCAAAGAGGTTGCATTTTTTGTTATATACATGCATCGGCAAACTTGCAGCATTCTTTATGAGCAATCTGTTACTGGATTCACATTTGACCTTAAAATCGATTTTCGAGGTCATTTGGAGGTCATTTCCGTTTTTTGCCCAAAAAAGTACATTGTTG
>JAPYYZ010002187.1:0-27800 GCA_030522705.1 Eretmocerus eremicus | reverse complement strand
CTGTTACGTCGAAGCTTCGACGTGATATGCTCTGTTACGTCGAAGCTCGACGTAAACTTAGGACGTCGAACGCTTCGACGTAATTTTACGTCGAACTCGAGCGAATTTACGTCGAACTCGGGCGTAATCAAAGACGACTACCTTCGACGTAATTTTACGTCGAACTAGGGTGAATTTACGTCGAAGAGATTTAGAGTGCACATATTAAGCATCGAAACATTAATTTCGAACACAGTCATTGTAACTGCGTTTCGTCAAGTTGTCACAGCTGACTTGCTGAAGTGTACGAGGATTACTAAGCCCTCATCTCGTCTGTTAACTTCTGATAGGTACATGGTGCGGTACATACAGAGAATGTTAGGAGACATGAAAGGAATTTCAGCTGATTTCACCGCGAATCCACCAAAAGTAACTCGTACAGTCGGTTCAGCTTCACCATGTCTTATTTTTCATTAGTGTAATGATTTTAAGCGTGAGATTAACTCACTCGTATAAAATCATGTTTATGGGGGGAAAGTTGAGCGGAAAATCTGGGGGGAAATTTCCGGATTTTCTGCAGTAGGCTCTGCTACCACGGGCCACTCCTGAGCTGGCTGTGAAAAATTTGCAGTGAAAAATGTTACTACTGCGGGGACCAAGGACCACGTGGCCGAACCGTTGCTGCGTGGAGGAGCGCCAGCCGCTCTGAACTACCGGAGCTACCTGCCCTCCCCCACAAAGCTCATGGGGTAGCCAATTAGCGCGCTCACGCGCCTACTTCTCTTCTTTCCCACATTATCTTGCGCTCTTTCTCTCCTTCTAACTCTCTTTCTCTTTCTTTCTTATTCTAAATCTTATTCTACAGGGGGCGGGGGAGCATCCGTATCGGGGCGGCCGGCTCGAGGGAGAGAGAAGTCATCGTTGACGTCTTCCTTCAACCTCGCGCCCTCCGAACCCGAGCGCGTGTGTGAATGTATATGGCGCATGAACCTTTCTCTCTCCGCGGCCAGAGCGAAAAGCATGAGCGCATCTTTATCCTTGAAGCAAAGAAAAATTCATGCATCAGGTGACCATCAGTATTATCGCTATCAGATTTGATGTGAACCATTTCTGATAGTAAATATCTATGGTAATTACTCTCTTCATCTAAGATTTTCATGTCCTCCTAATCTAAATTATGCGCGTTGTACTTCTATAGCGAATTTTTCTACTGTGTACCATCATCGAAAAAAATTCTGAGCTCCTATCCCAGCGTGAGCATACACTATGAGAGTTTACTGATAACTGTAGCGAAATATTTAAGATCTATCGGACTGACAAACTCTATCACAGTATCTAAAAGAACTCAATGCTTACCGGATGTATTGGTTTATTCCGTCCAGGTATTCTCATTTGCAAGTCAACGATGTCTTCACTATATTCCTCATAGAATTTTCATCAAGCGAAGAATCATGATATATGGATGACATTTTACAGCATAATACCCTCTCACTTATTGAAATATGGATCCAAAACGCACCTAGGTAGAATAAAGAGGTCAAATTAATTTGGAATGTCCATCTCTCATAAAGATTCCCAGAAAGACGTGACGTCTTCGGAATAAGTCACACTCTAACGATTTGTTCAATGTTTGCAACCACCCAACGTTAATTTGATGACGGGATGCTTCTGGAATAAGATCAGAATGGCTATGTAATAATGAAAACTTACAGCTCATTTTGAAATTTGGTAGCGAAAAATGATTCCTCATCCCCTTTGCCGGAGAGATGTCACGTCTCATCCACGCCCGAATAGGCACACCTCAATCCAGAGATGGACATGTAGGGCGACTGGACAAGATGACATCTCTTGGGCGAAGGAGATGATACATCTGGTCTCGCCCTCTAATCTTGAAGAATCTGCAAATCTCATTACGCAGTAAATTTGGTACGATACAGACAGTATCCCATGCTCGAGTTGGCGTATGTAAGTTTAGATGTTAGCAAAATCGAACGAATTTATGTCGGATGTAACATGTCTCGATGACACACAATTTTTCTTGGAACGAACTTTTGATGGATCTTTCCCATCGAACTGATGTTTTCCTTCTTTAAAGGATGTTTTGTGGCTTTATTTCTAGTAGTAAGAAAGTACACTGTGATATTTCATCTATACATCCTGTATTTTCGAGTTGACAGGGTTGAAGGAAGTGCATGTAATCAAAATGGCGTTGAATTGGCGATGAATACTTGAAATGAAGATATCGATGAATCTCCCGAATCAGATAAAAACCTATAATGGAGTGAATGTAGAGAATGAACTTCTCTGCAAAGTGCGGTCCTTATTCCCGTGTTTACTTGGCGCACTAATGCGTCAAGATCTTCCTCAACCATCGTTGTTCAGTGTACTGTCTACTCAAGATTTCATAATCAACTTGGAACGTGATTTTCTGTTGTGCCAAAAATTTGTTTTTATTCTTTCAGGCGGATTCCTCGGTGATATTGCCTTGCCCAACATAAAATATGAAACAGAATGGCATCAACAGAAATTGAACAAAAGTTTTTTCGATGAGTTGGATAAATACAGGGACGAAGTGTTGGAAGAGGGACTTCAGGTTGAAGAGGAAGGTCTGACAGGTAAGAGAGTAGAATTGATTGAGTTGGATTCCTTCTCACTGAGATCATTTCTCTTCCCAGAAATCTTACAGTTCAAGAGCGATCAAGATTCTATCAACATAAAAGAGAAAACTGGAACAAAAAACTCACAAAGAATTCAGGATGGTCCTGACCAATACAATCTCAACCCAAAATTAGCTGAGATGGGTGGCAAAGTTGAAGGAGTGAAAGATTATGGTTATGTACTCAGGTGAGCTACGCTAGAATGAAATCATCATCACTTATTATAGTGAGACTGCGCAAGAATTTCCCTGTAGATTCTAAGAGATATGCTAGGATAACGAATGGTAACGAATGGATAGGTTTGAATGTTTCCACATTCCCAATCATGCACAAAAAAATGAAACGATGGATTCTTATCAATATCTTCTCACGTGAACCTGTATTACTATTACTTACCTGAACGCCCACATTCAATCAGAGCTCTCTGGCTCTCATCAATTTTTGTAATTATACGCTTCCATATGATTTTATAACTTTCAATGCAGTCTGCAGAGCTGGTCTTTTCATCAGTTTTGTTCGAGCCACAAAAATACATATATTTGGATTTTTCAAGTAATCGTCTGAGAAACTTCGAGACTCATGTGATTCAAATTATAAAATCCTTTGAAATACCAACCAGAATTCTTTTCAAGTGCGGCTCTCCTGGCCGATAACCAAACCATTCTCGAAGCGCCTCTCTTGAGCTTCGAGATTTTCAGAGGAAGAGAATCATGGAAGTTCTCTAAAGATTCGATTCAACGATCATATTCTCACAAAACTTGGCGCATTCGCAGATAATGGATTCAATAATACTTGTCTAGATTTTCGTAGCTGTGAGTGAAGTTATGAGCCTTTCTACCTCATTCAATTTAACGTGAAGTCTTTTGTGGGGAAGAAGATAATAAATTACACATATCTTGGACATTAATGATGAGTCACCGATGAGACTTCACACGCATAGTGCAGCACTCGAGAATCATTTTTAGGTGTTCATAACAACCAGTAAGTAACTGCAACAGCCAATGCAAGCTCAGTTACTGCAGATAATCACTGTATTTGGAATGGCGTGTCGTTTGCTGTACGCTTTTCGTACCTACATCTGTAAGACAACTGCTCGAATCTACTTGAATCGAAAGTCGTCTTTACTCGCCGCATCCTCGGAAAACCTTATTAATAAGAAATATATTCATAAAGTTGACATTTTTACATATTCAGACTCCAAAAAACGTGACGTAGAATTATTTTTCGTTGTTGTAAATCATTCTGAGATGCGAGTTTTGATGGAAGGGAGGGATTCCCCGCACGAAAGTTATGAGCTCTCCTTTTCTTATCGACGCCGCCGAAAGGATGAGGTTTTGAAATTCTTCGCTGTGTGGAATTAACTTACAGAAACTTATATTTCGGATAATATGCTCTCCATTTCCTCTCGCCAGCCAACCTCATAGGGAAGCTTATAATTTTTGTATGAAAAATTATAAGCTTATTTTCCTTCGACAAAATTCTCAGCTCGATCATCAATTCCTCAGTGATGTAAGATGATCTCTCAATATTAAGTACGGCTTCTTAAATTCCATATCGCTAATTCCCAAGATTCCTCTCGGATTTGGATTGGCATCTATCTTTAAATATCATCTTTCAATAAGAAATTTTGAATCCCAACGAAGATCCTCTTCAAAATAATCAATCACAGACTTGGCACCTGACGAAGAGGGTGTCTGAGCTCCAGGTCACAAGTATCGCTGAAACTTTGGAAATAGACCCTTCTTAGCGCCGGAAAATGGCAACCAAAGCCGGAAATTCTAACACTCAAACCTGAGCACTTAGTCAAATGAGGAAGGGCGGGATACGTTCCACAGTCCGTGTATTATACCAGGAAGTTCGTGAGACGTTCAAAAAATAATTCATTTTGTGTCAGCAGGTCTGGACAAGTCATTCGCCTCGGTTTCATCTAACGAACCATATCTTTCTGAATTTCTTTATAGTCCTTCAGCATTTCTATACAATCTCGGCGCAGTCTCAGACTCCGACACACCATCGAATCTTGCTTCAATGCTAAATTAACGATTGCATCTATGTGACTGATTACTAATGAAATGTCTTCTACAAGTGGTCCTCGATGAATCCGGATTTTGTATGTTCCCTCCCAAATTCATACTTTTTTCGTTTTTCCTAAGACTAGGATTTTTCGATCCAGAAGTACATTATTATGGAGCAAGTGCCACGGTATTGAGAGATATTTCGTAGAACCGAATCCATTGATATTTATTTTGAGAACAACTTTCACTACATGTAAATCTCGACCATGAGAGCAAAACGGGCCATACACGGAAGAACGGGAGCACTGCGAATAACCACTGCCTTAATTCACAGGGAACTGGGTATCCGCAGTGCTCCCGTTTCGAGCCCGTGTTACCTGCGGACTGAAACGGACAATCCCGAAAATTTCTCCGATAATGGCTGTGGTTATTCGCCGTGCTCCCGTTCGTCCGTGTATGGTCCGTTTTGCTCTGATGGTCGAGATTGTGAATAGACCGTTTTTCTTCTAAAAGATAACCCATCCCTATAATGCCCCGATGGCGAAAAAGTAGAAAGAAATTTTTGAAGGAGACATTTTTGGAACTGTACGTTTCACTCCGTAGGTTACACGGACTCGAAACGGGAGCACTGCGGATAACCACTTCTGATAATAGTAAAACTCTCGCACAGAAAAGTGCGGTATAGACGTGTTCGTTCTGTTAGGAGAAAAATCTCGAGAACCTCATTCGATTCCTCCATAAAGATCGGCTTAAAGCGCAAGTACGGCGAGTTTTGTCTACGAATACCACGAAATGGAATTATTTGACTATCTCCGCGAATTGGAGTGATCCACGAATACTGAATCCGCGAATAAGGAGGTTGTTCAGCTGTACTCATTATATTTACTATATTAGAAAGATGTAAATGTGTGGACTAACAATGCTCATATCGCCCATGCCATGGGTTGAGTGTTGGACTCTATGAGTTTGGGTACCAATTCTTAGTGTCAAAAAGGAATGATTCTCAAAGTCCCAGCCAAATCTGGAACCCGCAACTCGGCCACCCTCTGGGTGAGAGTAGCTCTGACTGAACTTTGAGGAAGATGGATTATTGTTCTGACTATCTCTCAGAGTTTGTCAAATGGTCATTTGTTACTGAACATTTTTACTCACTCAGTGAATAAAATCAAGTGTATCTACGACATTGACTTCAACGATACGACGGATAGAGAACCAAATAATTTGAGAGCAAACGATTTCGATACTTGCGGGAAAAGATTTTGAAGCCATCTAGAATGTATCTTACAAAAAATCAACAAAAATCAGAAGCATCTTGATCAAATATTTATTCATGTGCATGCGCTTGAACACGTAACCCGTGTAGAATTCTTGGAGGGGTGTCCAGATTTGAAGGATATTCACAAGCTCTGCTTGAAAGGAAGGAGAAAATTTGAATGCCAACCACAAGATTCCTCCAAACTCATGACAGTTGAATGCGTGCACTCTGAGATTGTCATTATTCATAGAGTATTATTCTCTCTGCGCTAATCAATGAATCCAAACAACTGATTCTCGCCATTCTTCACTACAAATTGATGGATGTCTCATCAAAGACATTTGGATTTGTGTCAATCTTTACTGAATTGCAAGTTGTGTACACCCATCAGGGCCAGGAGAATATGAAATTTCATCTAAATATCTTTGATGCTCGGCATTGCACGCGTTTAGAATTTTTTATCGCGTGGGTGATGGTACCAATAAAAATGCGTCAGTCCTTTCATAGAGTCTTATTCTTTACTCGAGCTGAGGCAATATAGTTTATTTTTCTCGTCAAATAGATTCTAATCCACTAATGATTATATCAGATGAGTTTTTTAAAGAAAGGATTCGCTTTGAAATTCTAGTTTAGATGAGAATGCAAGTGAAAAGTCTACGAAGCAACACATTCACGATGCTTCATCCGACAAGAGCCTTTCTACTGGAATCCACCAAGGAAGAACCTCCCGTACTCCGACTCCGGCTACAGCCACAGATAAAGAACGCACCACCTCTGAGATGATCGTCACAAGTTTAGGTGCTAGCAAACATTCGGGAAGAATATTCTATGATGAAAATATATCCACTGCCATCCCCGTTTCTAGGAAGAGGAGACATCATCGCCGAAGGTAAATCATGATTTCGATCACAACGTCGTTTGGCTGTCGGTCCAATGTCCATGACATTGCTCTCATTAATCAACGGTGAATTTTGATTATACGATGATGATTTCTGACTCAAACAACACTTATTCGCTTGATTTAAGATTATGAACTATCCTATTTCTTTCATAGATGATCAAGGATCTGATCAAATGTAGATACATGCTCAGCAATCAAACTTCCTTGAGGAAGATAATAGACTATAGTAGATCTTCACTTTACCGACTCACAATCTTAGCAATTCAAAATATTTCCGAACAAGAAGAGGAGCATTCGTTACTATCCTCACTCTTTCACGGCTGAATTATTTCTTAGGTCATGGGAGAAACGGAGACGGGAGCACCCAGAACGATCAGATCATAACCTCCGAGCAAACACGAGAAGCCATGGCAGAGGTAGATTCAGGCGTCACCATCATCGTAAAGAGTCGAAGAACGATGTGATTCGCTTTCGGCGATCAGTTGAGTCATTGAACAGCTTAGAGGCAATAGCTATGCCGGAAACTAACGCTCGCTTGGTGAGAAGAAGACGCGCAGCCACGGCGAGAAAGGAACGCGTCTGGGACCACGGGGTTATACCCTACGAGATCGATGGGAATTTCTCTGGGGCGCATAAGGCTCTCTTCAAACAAGCCATGCGCCATTGGGAGAATTTCACTTGCGTCAAGTTTGTTGAGCGCGTGCCCCGGGAGCATCCGAATTTCATTGTTTTTACTGAGCGACCTTGCGGGTGAGTACATGATATTTTCCACCATCGTTCTTGCTTTGATCAACGTAGCTAGATGATCTTATATCAAACACTCTTGATCCATTTCTAAAAATGTACGACTCTCCTCGAGAATTTGACCATACGAGCTAGTATAGAAACAAAATATTGTTAGGATTTCTAGAATCTAGTGAAACTGAGTAAACAACGGCTCAATCCATGGACGTTATATCGTGGAAGGAATTCTCTTTCCCGAAACTCTCTTTTCCAAAACAAACAATAATGAAAGCAGCTTTTTGACGTGAGGTTGATTGATAATCTATTATACGTATTTTATTACAGATGTTGTTCTTTCGTTGGCAAAAGAGGAAATGGGCCCCAAGCTATAAGCATTGGGAAAAACTGCGACAAATTTGGAATAGTTGTACACGAGCTTGGTCACGTTGTTGGTTTCTGGCACGAGCACACACGCCCTGATCGCGATCGCCACGTTCAGATTATTCGAGACAATATAATGACAGGTATTTCCTAACCTTGCTCCCCGTTTCGTTTTCAGAACGTCATTCTGGACATACTCTTGATTTCATGGCAAATTTTTACCAATTTTCATTCAAATCCACCCATTAATAAGTTGTTATAACCCCTTCGTGACCTACCATATTGCTAGTTTATCATGTTCTATCGTTCCGATTGAACAGGTCAATTATCTCATTCCAGGCCAAGAGTACAATTTCAACAAGTTAACAGAGGACGAAGTTAATTCTTTGGGCTTACCTTACGACTACGATTCAATCATGCACTACGCCAAAAATACTTTTTCCAAGGGGACGTACTTGGATACAATCTTACCGATGGAAAGCCATGGCAAGAAGAGGCCCGAAATTGGACAAAGAGTGCGTCTGAGTGAGGGAGATATTGCACAAACTAATCTCCTGTACCGGTGTCAGAGTAAGTTGTTTGTCATGATTGTCATAGAAATCTCAGCCCAAATAGGACCCGATCGGCAAGATTAAGGGGGAACCGGATGCATACGTACCGAGACTCGAATCGAAGGTAGTAAGATGGAGATGATGATTCACGCGATAAACAAGGATTAGAATCCAGTCTTTGAGTGGATTTCAATTGCATAACTTTGGTAAGCGAGGGCCTCCTGCTATCGTCGAAATACTTGAATTCGTAGAAAGTGGGTTTATCCGGAGCGCGAGTTTTCACGAATGAAAATCAGCATTCGCGAATCGATTGAATCGGATTCGTTTGAGATTCATCCACTCACGGTTTGCAAGCAATGATCTTCCGACCATGAAAGCTGTGGCAACGGAAATTCGTGGTCGACTCAACCTTGATGCTCTCTTGGATAATGGGTCAATGCGATTTCGCTTCAGTCCGCAAACGCTCTGGCCGCACCGCCAATACGTAACGCCGGTATTCAAAAGAAACCATCAGCCGCGCGCTTCGTCTATCCGAGTGGCCGCGGTGCACAAAACCCTTTCATGCAACAAAATGAGGCGTGACGGCCAGGCTACGAGTGCACTTGGGGCGTAGCGTCCGGCGCGCGTAAAATAATTGCGCTGCGCGCATCGCGATGCGTAAAGTGATGCTGGAGTGCGCCTATGTACGTGAATATGGAGCGATGGTCGAGGCTGCGAGGCTGACACGGCTGTACGTCTGTGTTTCAGAATGCGGCCGCACGTTCCAGGAGAACAGCGGAAGCTTCGGCTCGCCGAGCCACCCGAACAGCTCGCCCTCGAGCGACACCGAGCGCTGCGAGTGGCGCATCACCGCCACTCACGGCGAGCGCATTGTCCTCAATATCACTTTCCTCGACATATTCAAGAGCGATTACTGCCGCAACGATTATCTCGAGATACGCGACGGCTACTGGCACAAGAGCCCCGTCCTCGGTAAGTTCGCTTTTATCGTCGTGTACTCGCATTCGCAGCACACCCTTGCACCCGGATACGCGCTTTTAGATCACCCACCAGTCCTTCCGACGATTCACCTTGAATTTCAGATGCCAATGAATCGATTCCTAAAGACTCCATCATCTCAATTGTGAGCGCGGAAAGTCCATTAAACAGAAGTTTTTGATGGACCAGGATGGGAAAAAAGAGGAGTGGGTATCCGCAGTCGTTCGAGCACGGTCCATTTTCATCTCGTGGTAAAGATTGTGAATAGAACTTTTCTTTGTCAAAAACTAACCCGTCCCCATAATGCCTCGATCGCAAAAATTCGGAGAAATATTTGAAGGAGAAATTTCTGGATTTGTCGCTTCCAGTCCGTAGGCAACATGACTAGACAACTGCGGCTACCTACTTCCGAAACATCATATGATTAGCGATATGTTCTCTGATATTGGAAATAATATTGGGAGGAATTATATACTATTGCGAGGAAAGGGAATTGACCAGGAAACACCACAGCCCCTGGGTCACGGATTTGGCTGAAACTCTGGGAACAGTCTTCTTTTGATGCCAAAAGATGAAATCCAAGCCGCAGAGTCTAACGCTGAGGCGTTTTTGAGCTACAGATGAGATTAGCATTGGAAGTATATCTATAGATGTCGCTTTGTAACATGGGCCCATACAGGCAATAGTAATAATTTAGGCTATATCTCAAAAATAATTGAGAGTTAGACTCTGCGTTAGACTCTGCGCCTCTGGATATCATCTTTTGGCGCCAAAATGAGACTATTCTCCGAGTTTCAGCCAAATCCGCGACCCGGTGGTGTCTCCCAGTGAGCCGCATTTCTTTCAGTGGATGCTTCAATATTATTTAATTTTTCATCCTAACAATCTATATGAGTAAAATATATCAGTGTTTTTTCACACAGGAGCATGAAAAAGTTACCCTCTATTTGAAAATGATTCTTTGAAGTGTGTTAGGGGTGAAAAAACTCAGAATCAGATAATTGGAAAAACACATGTTTTTTGTTGCTACACAAGATGGGATTTCGAGATCAATCTAATGGGATCATATTTCTCAGATATCTCCAAAATCTTAGGGACGATTTCAAATGACTCCGACCCGCTGCTCGACAATAGGGAATCCACATGACTTTTGATTTCTACTCTAATCGATGGATGCCCTCAAGAGGATTCAGATTACAGTACGGTTTTTTTCCGGAGTAGTTGACTATTTATTTAGTGATGTTGAAAGTAGGAGAGTCGAGGTTCCGATCTCACGCTTTTCCAATTATTTGTAACAAATTGGATATTATGTCTAAAATTATCTCAATTTCGCAGAAAATTCTCTTTTGCGCCTCATAGGTGCCCGGAAATTTCCAACTTTCCGCCCGCTCAGAATGGGTAGATTTTGACTTTCCGCACCTGAAGGGGAAAAGTAGTAAACGCACCTGACTCGCATGGATATTTTTGGCATGAGGGCCTTGTAGCTGGAGGCCCTCGTGCCGAAATCGCTCGTACGCGCAGCGGGGCGTAATATTTTCATTCCTGCTATGAATTGAACCGATCAGATCTTTTTCGTTCGACCATGCGGGTTCCCTATTACGACGAATCTTTTGAAAATGCTCCCTGTTTCGCTGCTGCATGATATGTAACAATTTTGTGAGGTCGCGAACAATGCGGATTACATATTTGGTGACGAGGGAGCGGAATGTAACTTTGTTTCCGCTCTACTTGCACGCGGGGGAACCAAAAAGAGTCAAAGCGCATCTGCGGGCGACGCGCGGCGCCAACAAAGTTGAGCTTGGAAACGAGGGCGAGCGTTGGCTAGGGAAAGTGATCAAGGGTTAGCGGCTCGTGTCTGTGCAGGACGCTTCTGCGGCAGCGGCAAAATTCCGGAGCCCGTCGTGTCGTCGGGCAGCCGCATGCTGGTGAGCTACGTAACGTCGGCCCGCCAGAGCGGCCACGGGGGCTTCAGCGCGAGCTACGAGGCCGTCTGCGGCGGCGACGTCAAGCTCGACGGGCTCGGCCACCTCGAGTCGCCCAACTACCCGGAGGAGTACCAGTCGAGCAAGGAGTGCGTCTGGCGGCTGTCGGCGCCCCAGGACTACCAGGTCGCGCTCAAGTTCCAGTCGTTCGAGATCGAGAGCCACGACAACTGCGTGTACGACTACGTCGAGGTGCGCGACGGCCACGGCGCCGAGTCGCCCCTCATCGGCGTCTACTGCGGATACAAGCTGCCCCCCGACATCAGGTCCACCGGCAACAAGCTCCTCATCAAGTTCGTCAGCGACAGCTCCGTGCAGAAGGCCGGATTCTCAGCGACTTTCATGAAGGGTCAGTAGTGTCCATCTGTTGGAGTTCAGCCCTTATACCTTACCTGACCGAACCTCTTCATTCATTACCGATCTGTGAGCACCGTGGCGATCATTGAAATCTATGTAATTGCTGAAATTTAGAAAATCACAACTCCATAAGAGTGACTTGACACCAGCAAGTAGTATTCGCACAGGATTCTCAAATTTGGGACTCTCTGGGATTCGAAAATCTTTCGTCTTCCATCACCAGAAACTCAAATAAGTGGGACATTATCGAGCTGTAAACGCCGAGGAATGACATTGATTGCCACTATACAAGGACATTTAGTTTACCAGACCTATAGTTGCTGATTGAGTAAAACGTAATTGCGCGCAAGGAAAACATCGAGAATTCAAATGTCTTGTATATTGAGTAATGTTTGACTTTTTCTTTCTTGAGATGGGCACCTATCGACCAATTTGAAGTTCGTGAAACATTGCATACATTCACTCGTAGTAATTGCCATCAATTTTCCAGAGTTTGATGAATGTGCTCTCACCAATCACGGATGCGAACACGACTGTATCAATACTTTGGGTGGTTACGAGTGCTCTTGCAGAAGTGGTTTTGAACTCCATTCAGATGGGAAACACTGTGAAGGTAAAATTTATTCCATGAAATCAATTTGTTCGCATTTCAACGATGTATGTACTTTATTCGCTCCGTAATCGCTTCAAAGAAATTTATTGTTCAAAATTCCGCGATAGTGATTCTGCAAACAACTATTTCAAAAGAGTCCCGTCGGAAAGTCCTAACTTTCTGATATGCACAATTCCTTCCAGCATGTCGTACCTATGAATAATTTCACATTGAGATGATTGTAGAAAAATCCAACGATCTCTGAAATTTAGCAAAAAATGTTGACGGCTATCTTTAATCCATTGTTGACAATCCATCTGTGAAGAAAGAGTCGGATCTTCCATTTTCAATTCATGAAATCGCCCCCCCCCATCAGAGTCGACGAATAACATACGCGACAGTAATTTTCAATAATCAATCGGAGATGCAATTTTCTAGGAGTATTACTACTGTTTTGGACTGAACGAGCATCATATACGCGTTCTCGGCAAAAATCTCGGGAAAAATATTTCTCGTGAATTAGATCCCGACTCTAATGGTTGATCCAAGTCCACAATCAGTTAGATAACAAAGCTGCACAAATCCATCAGCGCTCCAAGATCTCGGCAAACGCGCTCGAATCTCAATTGGATTGTGGACATTGGATGGAGGGCTCGGAGCCCTCGGAGCATGTTCGGTTCACGGCGATCTCGTGTAACACAATCGGAATCCCTCGGCGCGGATTTGTAGCCCCGTCTCGGATTAGATCGGGAGCTGGGCGGCCCTTGGCGCGTTGTTATACGAGTAAGAGTATCGGGTGACAGGGGAATCTCCGTAGGCATGTCTGACGATTGATTTGCATGGGTCGCAGACGCGTGCGGCGGCGTGTTCGAGTCAAACAACGGGACGATAACGAGCCCCTCGTTCCCGGAGACCTATCCCGGCAACAAGCACTGCGTGTGGGAGATCGTCGCGCCGCCCCAGTACCGCATCACCCTCAACTTCACGCACTTCGACCTCGAGGGCAACAACGTGTACAAGCAGCCCTGCGAGTACGACTCGGTCGAGGTGTCCAGCAAACTTTCCGACGACGTCTACAAGAAGCACGGCACGTACTGCGGATCGAGGCCGCCGCTTGCTCTTCTCGACAATGTTACGATATCGACGATATCTCGTCGTACATCTATTACATGTGTATGGGGAAGTTGAGAAATTGTTTTGGACGCCAAGTGAAGCACGGATCGCGAAACAAATTGAATTCATCTCGTTTGAATGTAGGGGTATTCCATTTAGATTATCGGAGTCCTGTTTGCGAGAAGGATCATATCTGGGATGAATTATTGGGACAGGCTTTTTGCTTTCTTTCTCGTAGATTCGTTAAAGGCAAAAATTGGTGAAATTACGAAGCAGTGATCTCGCACTCGAAATATTTCGGAGACTTATATAATACCAGCACATGAGAAATTTTGAAGGGACGTCCCTGAAACTCCCTAGGAGAAACTTCACAAGATAAAGATTGCAGAAATTCTCAACGGAGTTGAACATGCGTTGGGTTTAATTACAAATTATAAGTGATCGAGTTCTGTCTCGAATTTGATGGGTGAGAGATCCCATGAAGGATGTGACGTGTCAATTTTTCTCACTGTGGTCCCAACCGAACCAACATAATAGCGATCATCGGTGCTGATTCTATTCAATCTGTCTTTTCTATGACCAGAGAACGAGTCATAATAATATCTACAATCAAAATGAAATACGTGAAAGAGCTCTGAGATAAGATTGAGAATAAGCTTAATTGGATACTTCTGTGGATACAGATTGATGACAAAGTTGGTATTACATACGATCGATCTTACAGTTCCCAGCATTGATTGGAAATCATACATCTGATTTCTGCTTTACTGTCAAAAATAGTGAGATTATTTCAGACTATCTTGATCCATATCGATAGTCCAGAGTGAAAAGGAAAGTCGCCATCGAAAAAAGGAACTACCTGAAATTTTCTGTAAAAAAAACCTATCCAAAATTTTTTGCTCAAAATGAATTATCCAAAAAAAATTGTCAGAAAGGAATTGTCTAAAAGTTTCTGATGGAAAAACGAATTATCTGAAAATAGCTGATTGTAAACGGAACCATCCAAAAAATTGTGGTCAAAAGGAACTATCTAAAATTTCTTGTTCAGAAAGGAACTATGTAAAATTTTTTTTGTCAAAAAGGAGCTATGTAAAATTTTTTGGTAAAAAAAAACTATCCAAAACTTTTTTATCAAAAAAGGACTGCCCAAATATTCTAGTGATAAAAGAGCTGTCCAAAATCGTCCAAGATTTTGAAAGAAACCACCTATTGAAATAGTTCCTTTTTGACCAATAAATTTTAGATAATTCCTTTTTGACCAAAAATTTTTAGATCATTCCCTTTTGAACAAGAAATTTCAGATAGTTCCGTCTAATCACAAAATTTTGGATGGTTCCTTTTATAATCAGGTATTTTTAGATAGTTCCTTGTTCCATCTGAAGGTTTTCGATAGTTCCTTTTGAGCAAAAAATTTTAGAGAATTCCTTTTTCTAATTGCGGTTTTAGATAGTTCCTTTTTACTCTGGGCTATCGGTAATAGTCTCGAAATCTATGGCTCTCGTATATTGATTCCATCGTTGAGCCACTGTTAATCTTGGATAATCCATCTACAGCATGCAGAAATCAGGCTTCGCAGCAATATTCTTCACGGACATGGATGAGTGCGCGAACAATAACGGAGGCTGCCAACACGAATGCAAAAATACGATTGGGTCATATCACTGCTCTTGCCACAACGGATTCACCCTGCATGATAATGGGCATGACTGCAAAGAAGGAGGTTGCAAGTACGAGATAACGGCACCTTCGGGCACAATCTCTTCGCCAAACTATCCAGACTATTATCCCGGCAAAAAGGATTGTGTTTGGCATTTCACAACCACACCTGGACATAGGATCAAATTGGTGACTGCTATTCCTTTTCTCCTTCTTGAATTATCAGTGATCAATCAACCATTTTTGGTCTGTTTTATATGACTCGCGGCTTCTTATTTTACCCTACCGTGGCAGGACCCCTGTACTTTTACGTGCGTTGTTCTACTTCCAACATTCAGCCTTATATACCTTTGCAGCGCTACACTCGGTATATTCCACTCTTTTTCGAATTTATCAACGCACGAGTCATCAGATGAAAAGGCTACTTTCAATAAAATTTCCGTATTTTTCTTTTCGTCTGTTTCTCAATCCAAGGAACGGCTATTATACCTATTTGCATGTTCAATATCAAATAGCTATTGTACTTTAAAGAAAAAAAGAAAAACTTTCTTGATGATTAGGTCTTCAAAGTATTCGATATGGAGCCTCATCAAGAATGCGGTTACGATCACGTTGCGATATACGATGGCGACTCTCCAGATAGTGCATCACTAGGACGCTTTTGCGGAAACAAGGAACCTCATCCGATCCTAGCCACGGGCCATCAAATGTACATGGTCTTCAAGAGCGACACATCGATCCAAAAACTGGGATTTCTCGCCCAACACACGACAGGTACACTTGAGATTAGTAGACGTGCCAAGGAAAAGATATAAATCTCAAATTAATACCTAAATTTTTTCATTTTGAATCATACTAGCTTGCGGAGGTCGTTTGATTGCAACAGATCACGTGAAGTACTTTTATTCTCATGCTCGATATGGAAGCCAAGACTACGATAATAAAATGAACTGTGACTGGACGATCGAAGCTCCTATTGGCAAGAATGTACATCTCAATTTCCTTGCTTTCAACCTCGAGGACGAGAGTGGAAATTCGGTGAGTGTTTGACAAAATAATTTTGGAACATCTCAAAGTCCCTTTCCCACACATTCTGCACTTGATGGAGATTTTTGGAGCTTATTTAGTAGGTAATAGCGGTGATCCTGAGCTGCATGCAACGATTTTCACATTTCATCCGCGAGTTTCTCAAGGGCATAATGACGAATATTAAATTTTTCTATACCTTGCTTGGATAACTAAGTACCTACCTATGCGTCCTTTTTTTCTGTATATTTGCCATCAGTCGATTATATCGAACTTCTTGTACAAACAAAATCCATTGGAACATCTTGTGATATTTCTATAAATCTCAAGAATTTTTCCATCGAACCTCTGGCAGCTCTGACCGTCCGCGAAACTGCTTAGCATTTTATACTAACTCTTTCTCTCTTTTTTTCAGAACACTACAGATATCATATCAATAAACGAAGCACTACTCGTGAGATTTAGAACAGATGATTCAATTTCAAAAAGTGGTTTTGCTGCGACTTACTTTGCCTATGACCGACCAGAAAGTGAAGAGCTCATTGGTGGCGAAGATGGAGAGGAAGACGACAGCGTAGATGGATTCTAAATGATGCAAAGCGGTTCTTCATCATTTACAAATCGTCCAAATCATTTGAGAGTTCGATGACATCGAATAATGTACTCACAAAGATCTTGCGTTGCGAATGATCAATGAAGTCGTTTCTTTGGCAAATAGTATCACTCTTGTTTATATGCACTCCACCCCTTCTTGAGCTGCATTAGATATTTCACTCGATCGGTTTTTCATAACACAAACATTCATTTCTTGGAAATTTTGTTGGAAGATCAACCGCTGATTGAGAATGTCGAAAGACATTTGTGGACGATCTTTTGACTCGTTTGGTTATGGCTCAATGAATTCTGGTCATTTCGGAAGAACGTCGTTCTATTATCCACGAGTAACGGATTGGAAGTAAAAAACGGAAAAAACTAAAGCTACCGATGTAATCCAATATAATTACATATTTTGACTCTTATAATTTGCACAACCTTCCTCGCTCCCGAAAATGTCCAAATCACAGGTCCTTCTCAATAATCGTCCATTATCATGGTCACTGATTTGCTTACTTTGACATGTATTAAGTTGGCAGAGGGGTCATGGAAGTATATGGAAATTCTGGTACTTCACAAAGTGTGTGTCAATGATGACGGAAAGAGCGTTATTGAAGATATACGTACCTAAAATCATAAAGGACTTGCAGTGTATAAAATAGTTGTAAGAGCTAATATAAAGACAGTTTGTTTACATCCCTTACATGACGTTAGTTGGTACTTTTTTGTATGTGCCATAGTTGTGAATAACGTTTCAGAAATGAATTGAGTGGAAATGTGAAGAAAATGTGGAAATAAGTCAGATTTCATAAGTTTAAGGGTTTATGAAACCCAATTTGTTACTGCTACCACTGCTGAATCGAGAACCATTGGAAATAATGAAACCTGATACAAACTTTTGAAGCATTTCGTGATTGGTGACAATTCAGAGCTATTCACTGTCAGGAAGAAATGTGTAGAGAGAAGATGTTTTAAACAAATATTATCATGAACAGAACTGCAGATTAGTGCATGCTGTTCAATACCATAGGTATGATACAACTTAAAATATCAGTATTGCGTATACGTATAGAGTTTATCAAACAAGTATTGAATCTAAATACACAGTGTTCGTGACACGCAGTTCGTTACAAATCTGTCTCAACATATTTATGGTACATATCTTATCTACAGGTAGGTAACATTGATGTGAGCTCGAGAAGTATCGATTAAATGGGGAAATTTGTGCTTTGATTAAACAAGGCGTATGAGATCTAATTTCATGTAGTAGGTCTCAATTCTAGAAAGTTTGAAGGATTCTCAATAACTTGTTCACTCATGATAAAATATGGAAACTGTGTCAAATTCAGAAGATGAATGCTTGTTAAATTGGAGCACCTAGTAAAAAATTTTCGAATAACTAGAATGCACCAGTGATAAGCAATAAGCCAAGTACTGTTATCTCATAATCACTTTGGGTATTTTACGTGATGGATTGTTCTTATTTCCTTTGGATATCCTGTTATTGCATAAAGAATAGAAAAATGCGAGAGAGCGACTAACATCTAAAATTGCCCAAGTGGGAGAGATCCTTTTCCAACTCTGTAAATAACGAATCCTGCACAACAGGAAGATAAGCTTGTAAGACATAATTGGTCTGCCCCAGTACGTTTGAGCATATCAGTTTTTAGTAAAACGACTAGTCCTACAATTTTCTCCGAAATATTTAAACTGCTTAGATATACTCTACAATGATCTTGTGTATGATACGTTGACTGCCAAACTATTTTTGAATAAGCATAAGTGTGATCTAATTAATATTAGGTAATAAGGTAAGTGCTCATGATGCATCATCATCGACTAAAAAAGAAGTTTTCGTCGATGCTTTATATCTGTTCAGTCCTAGACTTATGAACTTAGCATGTTTGAAACACAAAAAAAGGAGCTGAAATAGTCCAATCTTGGCAAGTGGAGACCAAATTATTCAATGTTTGTAAGCAAGATTGATCATTTGGTCCACGAGAGAAAACTTTGTACACTTACCTCGTTTAGGCTGCAATACAGGAAATTCAACATGCGTTCTTCGGTTGTCAGTGCATCACTGTCTCACTGATTTGGAGCAGTAATGAAATGTGAAATTTTCTCGGAATTGATTAAACTCGATTACAAAAACGCTCTCTTGTAAAATGATCATTATGGGTCTCCCGTTGCGTTACAATTGCAATTACATCACACAATAATTTGACATTATGCAATTGTGTACACTGTTCATGTGATTGAAGAAGAATATGTTATGAATAAAGAATATCGTAAGAATTCTTGGTCTTTCATTTATCATCTGAATTGCCTGAATAGGATGGACATTATCATTTTCCTTACGAGCAAAAATTAGCTATATTATGAGAGCCTTCAGTAACAGCTGCTAAATGAATCATGTAAAATTTTGCGCACAGCTTTTTCATTCTGCGTTTGGGAGATCTTGTGAAACCAAAGCCCATTTTCTGCTTCTTCTTCTTTTTTGATTGGCTGTAGCTGCCTGCTATCATGTTTCCTGCTACTGGGGGCATCTCTAGCACCTCTAAGATTTTGTTAATAACAGTCTCTTGCCAGAGAAAGTTTCGCGCAAGGGAAAAAAACGAATCCAAGAAATTGATCTGTTAAAAACACTTTGACCAATCTCGCGTTACATTACGATATTTTCAGTTTTTGGAAGTGTAAGGGTGGAAAAATGAAAAAGACCCCATATTTTCAGCTGAGGTGGGGCTATTTTTCAACGCTCTTCGAGGCTTCTTTAGACAGCTTTATTTCTCGACTTCGTCGTTGAGTTTGCGAGGAGAGCTGCAAAATGAGCTAAAGAACGTCTCATTTCGATGTCTTGGGGTCGAGTTATGACGATTTTACGATAAAAGGACACATTCTCGAGGCATTTTCTGAACCCGAGGATCCGTGGTGGTCCGGCATTGAGATACAACCGAGGTATCTACATTGAAATGATGATTGTTTGGCGTAGAATTGCCAAATAAACTTTTGCAATAAATCAATTTGGAGCTGAGACAATGCGTTTTTGGATGTCGACGAGTAAACCTCGCTTTGGAGTGATGCAATTTCTGTTCGGCAGCTTGTGATGTAGAATCAATAGAGGTTTCACAAATTAGCCTCAACGGATACTAAGCTTGTGTAACACAACTTCAAACGCTTATAACTCCGCCCCAAAACATCCAAATAGACTTTGCCAACCGTCAGTTGAGAGCTGAGATTGTGAGTCTCCAATTGGCTACAAGTAAGTATTTGATTTATCATAAAGTATAAGAGATCTAAGGCAAGTGAGATGAAAAATGCAAAAAGTGTTACAAAGTACCTAGTGGACGGTATGTGCTATTTTAATTTTCAAAAAGACATCTTTAATCATCCTTTTGCCAAATGATTTCAAAGCATCAGCGCCGGGTCTAAACTGACCGAGGACCAAGGCAACAAGATGGCGAGGGCTTTTGTAAGGCGTGGATTTCTGAACAATTTAACTTCCGTGTGAGAATATTAATAATATACTGAATTAATATCAGTTCAAGTTCATTACCTGTCATTCAACCTTACTTGGTGGATGAATGATCCTCAGTTATTCATAACGCAAGAATAATCTTGAATCCGCGTTACGTTTTCGTTAAATTTGAACGCAAAATATTTAGTTCGTAACTTGGTGCTTGTAAGACTCAACTCAGCTCTTGTATGGGAGAAATCATCAAGCTATTCAAAAATTTACCAAGCTTCGTGCAGTCCTCAGATGCTACCATATCGAGAGTAAGTAAGATCTCATGTTGATATTTAGCACGTTAGAATCAGAAGAAACTTGGTGATTTTCAAACAATTTTCTGATTTCTCATAATACATAGCTGAGGGAGGGGTTTTGCAAAAGAATGGAGGATGAAATTCAAAATTGTACGTTCAAACTGGATGAACGTGTATCGTAGATTTGAGTTGTTCCTTGCATTATAAGCAACTAAAGTTTAGTTTACCTTCAACTTGGAGGTGAATTTCTTTTCAAGTAAGAGCAATCCATTCAACTCCACCGTTGAGACCAAATTGAGTTCTACTTAGCCGAAATTCTGATTGCAAGAAATTTAGAATGTAAATTCACAATTTCATCATAATAAGCGGTTTTTACTAAAACTTTCATCTCCCTCAATATTAATCCACGAACTTGAGCTCATTATGGAGCTTATTTCACGCCCCTCAAAATGACATCTGATGCGTTCAATTTGAACCGACGGGATCCGAGTAACTTGAAATCGAAAAAAGTGGGACTTCATGGAAGTCCCCGAGAGGGCGTACCCAATTTCATGATAACATGAATGACAGGAGCTCCTAACAATCGAATCCAATTCTAGTCATTGGATTTGGTCACAGGTTTTATAGAAGACTGCGTGATTATCTGTAAAATGCGCCCATGTTGGTCTCATTCGGACCAATGGGAACAAAGTTATTGTTCTTTCATCAAAAAAGGATGCAAAAAATGTGATTTGCAAGGTTTCCAATGAGGATACACGGGATTTTCAAAATTGGGTCGCTCAAGTACTACTCGGCTCGTAACTTGCTCATAAAATCGGTCCAAAGTCGAATTTTGCAATTCTGAAACAAACATATCAAAGATATTGAAATAAGAAATTGAGTGAGTTCAAAAACAATAAGATCCGTTGAGCTAAGAAAGTTTGGCGCAGCTTTGATCAAGTGTGGAAAGTTACGAGAAAATTGAACCAGAAGAGGCAAAAAATGTTTTTACGATCTCCTAAATGCAAAAATGATCTTGTACCGATTCAAATCACTTTATTCTACATTCTTCAACATAACAAATAAGAAAAATGCGCGGCAAGACCGGCGTCCACGCATGTTTTGGATCCTCGGTGTCAATTGGGTACAGTCACGGGATTGGATGTATTCATCCGAAACTTTATTCTTAGATCTCAATTGGGTTTTAGTGTTGGCTCATCATATAAATCGTTCTTTGGCGATGATTAAGAAATTATAGTCATAACACCTCGAATGATATATGTCGTACTTGATCACGACCGATGTTATCTGCAAAGGAACTTGTGACTTTCTTAACGTGATTCAATATTTGAAAAATTCAATTAAACCTAAATTTGATTGAACAGACTGAATGTGGGGTTGTGGATAATAAATGCATGATTTTGAGATGACTTGACTCGTTCAATTTCATTGAATATCAAAACTGTTTCAAAATTCCCGCTGCAATGATCAAGCTTCGTCCATCATGATGTAATGGTGAGCGCGAGCCCGTATAAAGTGTGAGGGACGTCCAGTAAATCGAGACTGACTTCTTTGTAACATTTTGGAGACATGAAACTGAGGCGCGACATGGCTGTGCGTTGACTGCTGAATGTATCGTGAGATGTTGCATCCGCGTGGGTTTTGCTATTCTCCCAATCAAGATTCATGATGATTGGGAACCCTGCAAGCGAGCAACGAGATTATTTACATGATGTCGCGCAAAGTAACTGCAGCTAGGTGTGCTGCCAGAAACAGAAATGGACACAGGAGGAGTCAACAAGTCTCGTGCCATCCTAGTAGAAGCGGCAACCGAATTCATCGATCGACTTTCGTCTCCCGTGCAACGCATTACGCAACACCAAAAGAGCGCAGGAGAGCTAGTTTCGAGCGTTCAATGCTCAATATCACATAAGATAATGAAGATAATGCAGATACCAAGCCAGATGCCCTGCTTATTTCCCACCATTCCAAATGTATAAAAAGAATGAATTTCGCCGGCTCGATGCTTATTCGGATTTTTTTTCCAATAGCGCCTTTCGGCTCTTGCTCGACGATTAGTTTAGAATCTTATTGAATATATATATATATACTATTCTGTCATTTTTTATGCTTTGAGTTCTGTCTAGGACAGGACTCTCCGTCGTCCTATTGACGAGCCCAGCGGAGAGTCTGGAGCGAAACAGTTGTAGAGGTTCTTCCCTCTGCATTTTCCTTCAATTTATCCTTTAATTCCTCTATTTTCCCGCTTCTTGAGTTTCAACTCTTAATCGCAAATACCGAACTTACCCGCCTTTCGGTCTGCCTTCTAAGATACAATTTCGAATCATCTTCGAGACATTCTTACAGATAAACTCAATTCACACACACATACAGTAAATTCATAACAATGAGTGTCCTTGCGTCCCAGATCTCAATCTGTCTCGACTTGTGCGATTCTCGGTTTTTTAAGATTTCTCGGGCCCCTCGGCTCGTCCTTGTGCGATCTTCCCCGCCTAAAACGAAGCCGTGCAACTCGAAGATGAATCTTTGAGCCCAGTTTCTGTGAAAACCCCAACGATTTGGATTGAACGACGAGTTGTCGAATTATTGTTACTATCCAACTTCCCACTCGTCAACGTCGTTTAACCCACATCAAGAAAGTATTTGATAAAAAAAGGAAAATGGCTTGACTGCAGTACTTTGTGACCTATCAAATAGGCAGACGATAGGACCCATTTTACTCGAATACTCTTTCGATTCGGGCTGGACGACGCGACGGTTCCGTCAATACAAGTTGGATAATAAAAATGATTCGACAATTTGTATGACTTCAATCATTGAAGTTTTTGTGAGCCTCGCACTTACGCGGGGCTCACAAAGCGTAGCGTGTACGGATCCGGCATCGCCTTGACAATCTGTACTGCGTATAGTATCATGATAGTATCCCGTTATAATTGTCTCATTGTTAATACTGCTGAGCAAAAGCTTCTTCTCATCATCTTCTCTAAATACCGCCACAGGCACGCATTTTGCACAAAATGAACAATTCTATTTCACCATTGAGTTTTTCATCAACATAATATATTACAAAAATGCATTTTCTGTTTTAAAAAATCTTACGCATTGAGAATTACAACATAGCAAACATATAAGGGTACAAACAATACTTATGATTAATGAAATACATTATGCACACGCTGGCTATAGTGTAGGTGCAATTCAATTTAAAGAGTATGTATAATACATAACGAATCTCTCAATAAACACTCCGTCAGAATATGAACATTTCTTCACCACGAAGAAAACTCGCTTGACAACAATATAAAATTTTGCAATATCGAGAAAAACTCGTGTTCCTTCATTTGATAACACCACATTTGGCATTTGTATGTACAGCGTAAGGATTGGAAAAATATTGCAAACAATCTTCATTATCACAATCAAGTTACACTACCGGCCCAAAGTTTGAGCTCGCTTCGAGTTTCATCCTTCAATCTTCAAATCTCGATATATATCTTGTAGCAGGTAGATTCAAGAGAACTCTCACTTGGCTCATTTCACGGGTCAATTTAGCGATAAACCTATTCCAGGGTTTCTACTAATGGGTCAGATTTGAACAGGGGCTTCAGCTTGGACAGAACTAGATTTTGACTATTTAACGGATTGTTTTCAAATTCGAGATAGACATCCAAAAGGGCATAATTTGCTTATTATACAACCAACGATATTCAAGAATACAAATTAAGACTTTTGAAATTTGGTTTTGAGGTTTCACCGAGTCGTTTTGGGTTCGAGATACGAGTATTTTTGAGAAACAATTTTCTTCGAAAAAAATAACCAATCGAAAGCCACGAGTGAATTCATATCGTGAAGAAACCACGTATCTCATCCATAACATATTATAGCTGATCTAAATTAATGGTTAGAATAACATCTCTCAGTCCATGGTGAGTTTTTTGAATGAAATTTACTTTTAAAAAATCACTTGTAACTCGGACCAGAAAAAACTTCGAGTGATTTCAAAAAATGGATTTCGAAAAACTTGGCTAGTTGTTTCAGAAACAGTTGGTTTCATAATGATCGGATACAATCCCGAGTGGGACAAGCTTAAAACTACCTCCACAGTTCAAGACCGACAAATTGCATGCAGAGCCATCGAAACACACCAAAGTACTCGGAGGAAACAACGGAATGAGCTGTATAAATGTCTTCACCAAATGGCTTCGAGATATTGAGCATTAAAGATGGCAAATAATATTTCGGAGTGAGCTCAAACTTTAGATCGGCAGGGTGGCTATTTTTTATGCCGAGGCTTTTCTTTGAAATGTTTCTCAATAAAAAGAAATTTAATCTAGATAAAGAGTATTTTGGCTTTTCGGTGCCAACGGAAAAACTTTTAATAATCGCATATTTACAAATTTCGCAATTTCATTTTGTAATATATAATTCCTGCATGGAGGACGTCAGACGATAAATTGAGCAAAAAATATATATATTACATAGATATGGGGACGAGCTTTAGATCCCTATGAGTTGAAGTAAAGAAGACAGAATGAATGTACTTTATTGGTAGAATATCTCGATACAAGGGCGTAAAAACTTTTTTTTGAAACCGATACGTGTTTCCGGCGCGCGGCAGTTGAAGTTTTCACGAGAATGCAGTAGGTATACATAGGTATAGTTTCTACGCCCTTGTATCGAAAGACACTACTTAAAAATCTCCCGAGTAGAAGGTGCCAAACCGTACGCGAACGCAATTTTCACGCACAGAATGTCAAAAAGGTATTCTCCTCCAACTTACACTTGTTTCTTAATCTCAAGGTAGATTGAAGGGGAAGCCTCGTACGAATACCATTTCTATCAACTATCGACAAGAGTTCATCGAGGGCAATTGATTTGATCGAAATAACCAGCATAAATTGGTTGCTCCTCCATCCAATGTCTTGACGTGACGGATGACTTACGAAAATCTATCGAAGAAAGACAGCGTATAATGTTGATTCAATTAACTCGACATTGAAAATGGACGGTCTTGCAAGGAAGAGAGCATTGGCACTGGTGATTTGATCTCAATTATCACGGAAATCCTGTCTAAGAGTCAGGATTCTCGGACGATGAAGGCCTCGTGGGACCATCATCCGAGTTTCTATAGATCCACCCCATACTATTGGCCATTCGCTGGTAGTGGGGCTTGCGTTCGCTTTGGGCTCTTGTGTAGTCAAGATGATCGTACTCCAAGTCAGCCCTGTTTTGTTTTATCTCATCATACAGGTGCTCAGACTTCTTACTGTCCATCTCGTCAATGCTGTGATACACATTCATATTTGGATTACCCATGTCAGCATCCCTATTCTTCAAATCCGAATGATTGTATTGTAGACTGTAGGCACCTGTTGGATATACATTATTCTGTTCAGATACGCATATGGATAGGTGAAAAAAGTATGATGACATTCTTTCTTAAAGAACAGGCGCAGATTTCTTTTCACTTTTCAAATAAAATTGGGAGTTGTCAGCAAAAACTCTCTTGTGATAAACTAGTCACAGAATATAGATAATAGAGTGGTCACAGGGCGTGATATCGTGTACGTACATCTGAGTAGGTGTCCAGAGAGAACCTCATCTGCTGGGACGAGAGTAGAATAATCAATTTGAGGCTAGCAGGGCAAACAAGTTGTTGCAATTCAAGTAATTCATTCTGACCCGAGTCAGAGGCAAGAATTTCAACTATGACGAGGATGTATCGACTTTGCAGCCCAGGTATCCAACTCTCTTATCGATATTTTGAGCGAATAGTCGAGTTGGTGGCTCGATCGCGAAGGAATCTTTTTTGTGCCGATGATCCTCACTCCTAGGTGACAACTCGATCAATTCGATCGATTTCAATATCTCAGAGTATTTTCTTGACCATGCCTTTGCCATTTTCAATTAGATGGTTTTAAAAAATCACTTTTATAGTTAGGAAATGACTTTATCGTTGTTTCGTGACACTTATCGCAGCGCTCAGGCTGTCGATCATAGCCTCATAAAGGCTCAAGCTACGACCTTCGAGGCTCCACTTTTAATTTTGTGGCTGCAACCCGAAGGGATATTAATTTTTTTGGAAAGCGACACAGGGATGAAAAAATCGCCCCGGGTAGGGTTTTTTTCATGGTGATTTTTTCATCTCTGTGTCGCTTTCCAAACAAATTGACATCCCTTCGGGTTGCAGCCACTAAATCAAAAGTGGAGCCTCGAAGGTCGTTACTTGAGCCTTTATCAAGCTATGATCGACAGCCTGAGCGCTGCGATAAGTGTCTCGAAACAACGATAAAGTCATTTCCTACATATAATTTCATCAATTGAGCGATGTAGTCCCAATATCGATAAGATCTATCTTATCGATATGAATTAGATATGAAAAAATTACTTTTCGCAAGAACGGACAAAAATATTCAAAATTGATGGAATCATCCGAAATTCAGCTTGAGGGTAAAAGAGAAGGTACAGACGGCATCCTACACTCATCGTGCAAAAACAGAAACCATGATGATAGCCATTCTGGGTATCCAACCTGCTGAAAATTATCGTACCTTTGGGATTATCATCTTCATCGTCGGTGCAGCAACCAAATCCTAGCTTCATTCTTTCGCTGTTGTTATTTTTCCTTGTGATAACATTCCTCATTTGACCATTATTTAAGAGGGAATCAGTGCCATCGTCGATTCTTGAGCCACCCTGATACGAGTATACAGGGTTATCGAACTGATTGCGATCTGCGAATGAATAAGCCAGGTGAATGCCGGAAACTCTCTTCGTGTCCATTTCATTGTGTTTCTCACGAAATATTTAGGTAATTCGAAATTCTCACCTGGTGGCGTGACAGGTTCTGCAATGTATTGAACTTGAGCAATTTCCATCTTGAGATTAGCAACTCTTCGTCGATGATACCTCCATGCGGCCCCACAGATCGCTACGGCTATTATACTGGCAAGAATTCCACCCACAACTCCAAGATAACCAGACTCATTTTTCGTTGAGCGCAAAGGTATATCGCAGTCGTCACCTACAATTGGAGCTTGTTACAGATCAAAACTCATCGGCACTTGGTAAAACGAAAATAATCTTCCAACTGTACCTTCGTAACCATGTTTGCATCTACAGCCTACAGCGGGATGACAAATGAAAAAGTCGTTTCGGCAGTCGCACGCTTCCATGCAGTGGTCTCCCCAGTATCCTTCGGGGCAAACTGAATTTGGGGAATCGGAAATTAATCGCAAAACTTCAAGGGAATCGATTGGAGCTGTTGAGCGGGGTAGG
>JAPYYZ010002185.1:0-13558 GCA_030522705.1 Eretmocerus eremicus | reverse complement strand
ACACGATCTCTAAGACAAATGCTGGTGCAGTCCCTCGCACTACCATCCTTCGACTATGCTGCCACCATATTCAACCACTTGAATGAAGCTCAAAAACTGGAATTACAACGTTTACAGAACGCTTGCATTCGCTTCATCTATGGAAATATCCCCTGGCGTGATCATGTGTCTCCTTTTCGACTTTAGGTCGGCTTTCCGTTCAACGGAGGCGACGGTTCCTGATGGCTTGTCTAGCTTTCAAAGTCCTCAAATCAGGTGAGCCTGCTCATCTCCGCGTTGGTTTTCAGTTAAGAGATGAGTCCCCATATTCGCGCAGACTACCACCTCGCATCCTCCACTATTCTACCCCCAGGACTGAAGCGTTCAATAAGTCTTTCACAGTAGTCACATCCAAACTCATAAATAAAATGGCTCGTCTCGACCTTGATTCTATCACCTTCTCTGAGTTTAGATCTAAAGTATTCAACTACCTATTTGAGAAAGACAAAAACGATTGGACTGAGAGAGCGCATCGATCCAACGTTCCCACTGTCCCCCCGACACTAGTGAATGATCTCACGCTTCAACCTTCAACCTTATATTTATCTATTGCCTATTGATTAGTTATGATTAGTTTAGCTCTTAATCATCATTTTGTCCTTTTCATTCTATAACTTCAATATCTCTACTGCCGGCTGCTGAACACACCATTTCTTCGAAATTTTTTTTCACAAGTGCCTGTAACTTCTCATTTCAACCGATTCAACTATATGTAATTTTTATATCTAACCTGTATCAATGCTCTCAGAGTCTGACGAGGTTCTACCCCTAGACTCCAATAAATCCATTTCAATCAATCAATCTCTCTCTGTCCCTCTCTCTTTCTCTCTGGCGGTGAGTACACCAACACGCTTTCAGCATTGCTCTCTGCTCGAATGTCGTTTTCATCTGTGAACTGTTCTCGCTCATTTCATCTCTCTTCGACTATGCCTGTCTCGTAAACCATGATCTTCCCAAAGAGTGGGACTTCAAACTCCAGCGAGAACAAGATGCTTCTATACGCTTCGCATTCGAGAATATTCCTTGGCGTGATCATGTGACTACCTATGGGAAACGGTTGGGACAACTCACTATGGGTTACGTTACGGTGGGCGAAAACATGGTCCGCGGCTCGCCCTCTGGGAACAGCGCCCTTACTATTCTCAGCATAGTCCTCTGGTCCGTTGGGACGGAGGAGCTATTCTGCGCCTTGAGCCGTCGCATCACCACACGGTGAGGTGTACCTCAGAGGTCAGCGTTGACCTTGTTGCACAGGTCTTGCCAGCACTTCTGCTTACTCTGGCGGGTAACTCCTCGCAGACGCTTGTTGGCCGCCTTGTAAGCTTCCTTGTCAGCCTCAGTGGATGGTCGTCTCCGTTTACGGGATCGCTGCGCTTTTCTCCTCAGAGCATTGCTCCTGCGTCGGAGCTCTCCGATCACTCCCGTCGCCCAGTATTTCTTTTTCCTGCCGAAGCACGGTTTCTTCTTGCGGGGCATCGAGGCGTCGCCGGCTCTGGTCATCGTACTCGTTGCTCTAGCGACAGTTTCTTCGGGCGTTTGGTGTTCAGCGAGGTCTCCCGCGAATGCGATTGACTCTTTGAGCTCACCTCGGTCGAGTTTCCAAACTTGCCATACCACGATGCTCTGGTTGCTCCTCTGTCTCCTGATGTCACTGATCTCGAACAAGATATCACGGTGGTCGCTCAGCGTCTCTGTGTTCAGGACCTTCCCCTCCGTCACCCGTCCGATCAGAATCGGACTGATGAACGTCTGATCTAGCACAGATGTCGATCCTTTTCTTTGAGAAGTCGCATGACCCACTTGGTTCACTAGGACCAAGTCTAGGAGGTTCATGTTCCTCCTCTACGGTGTGCATGAACTTGACGAGGTGGGGGGGGGGGGGCTTGGTACCAGGAAGCACACCATCCGGAATCCTGAGATATCCGTCCCAAGATGACTCTCATGGGGGGGAGGGGGGGGGGAGGAAGGAAGGACCCCGCCGAACGCGACCCAGTTGGCGGCTGGGGAGGCCCGTACTACGGGGTGACTGGAGTGCGGCAGCTTTGTCACCTCCCTTTCTGTCACGGTCAGGTCGGAGTGACATAAAATAGCTCCCGTGGACCGAACCGAGCTCATTTCGGCGTTGAGGCTGGCCGGAATGGGCTCCTTGGCCTTGAATCAATCATAAATAAAGGAGAGTTGGATATAATTACCCCAGGTGGGTCGATAATCGCAAGTGCGGTGAATCCCACCAGGGACTCTGACCGAGTGGGAGCCTCGGTAGTCTCTACTAATGGTTGCTTGGACTCTGGGGGCAAACAATGCGACGCGGTACGTCGCAGCCGGCTCTTCACCGTCTGCTCGTCGTCACCTCGGGCCAGACGGACCGAGAAATAATTAGAAATTGTTTCTTTCGAGGTCTGCCCGAGGGAAGACGAGTGAATCGTTATATTGAGGAGGGAATAGACGCGACAACCGTGGTGCAGTGAGGTTGCCGAGATCGAGCGCCGCCGCCGCCGCCAGGAGGCAGCACCTCTCGGCCCGCGGACTGGTGTGGGTGCGCGTGTGCCGGTGAGGCCGAGAGGGAGCCTAGGCTCGTGGCGCCCGGCAGTTGGCCGCGAGCAGCAGCAAGCAGCATCAGGCAGCAGTAGCAGAAGTAAGCCCCCGAATTCGTCGGCCATCAGCGCCATGGCGACGCGCCACAGCCCTCGCGAGTTCGACGAGCCACGACTGCCGTAGCTCGCAATTTCGATGCTCAGGAGAAGTTCCTGAGAGACGTGCCCAGGTGGAGTTTCGTAGGAGTAATGCCCAGGAGGAGGTCGGGTCGCGCGAGCCGGTGCTGGCCACGACGCCCAGCAACGATCAGGACGACGGTGAGTGGCCCTTTTTGTGTTCCCCTCCCAGTGCCGCGCTGTACTTTCGCGCCCCGAGAACATCGGTTCCGTGCCGCAAAGTGCCGCGATCACGGATTCACGACGGGAGTGCCTAACGCCACAACTCTGCTTTCAGCCCGCTCTCGCGCGATACTCGTCCTCCGCCACGTTGTGAGTCTCGGCACCCGGGTGCCTTCACGGCGCGGTTCCGCGGTCGCGTGAGGCCGTCGAGCTGCCAGTTTGCACGGGGTCGAGGTAGTTGCGCTGGCCACTCCGGCAGCTTACCGGAAAGCCGCACATCTCACCCCGGTCGTCCGCCGTTCCGTGAGCTCGCGGGGAAGGCACACCGCTGCGCACGTCGCTAGCCATTCTGGCCCACGAGGTCGCCGTAGTCGGCCATGTTTGCGCGCGATAGAGCGGTTCCGGTGCAGGCGGAAATTGCCGCGACGCCAGCGCCACGCGCGCCGCGCGGAGATACGTAGAGTCTCGAAAATCGACGCCAGGGCCGTATATACGCGCACGAGGGCCCCCGGACAGGGCCGTATATACTTATTCGTTGAAGTGGTTCGGGCGCCCCGAGAGGCAAATTGGAATTGCAAGTGATAGTGCGAGTGCGATATTGCGCGTGAAATGAGATAGTGAATGCTCATAACTATTGTCGCGCCGTGTTTGACGCCTTGCGTCCGTGATAATGTGGCTGGTCCCAGCATCGAGTCATTTAGTAAAAACGTTCAAACGCTGAAACACCTTCTGTACCTGTTTGATATGAGAAACTTCGGATTTTGAATTGAGAAAGTTCCTCCTCCTACCCTATATAAGCTGCGCATCCACCCACAGCCGTGATAGGCTACTCCACCCCTCGTGGCGTGGGAACTTGGCCCAGCCCCGAACCGGCCCAAAATGAATGAGTGTAACGAGGGGGCAATCTTTTCCCTGTATTTCCCCTCCTCCACTTTACAATGGCGATCCCGCTAGGATCGGTAGCTCACGCCGGTGGATGCGCGCTGGAGTAGGGCTGGAAATTCAGATCGGCTGTTACGCAGACAGCAGTATAGCGCAGATTGCGCTACGGTGTTCACGCCATTCACTTAGCTCGCCTGCCGTGGCCGGCGAACGTCCAATTGCGCACCAATGCTGCAGCCTGCATCAGTCAGTTTTCCTAGTGTTGTTGCGTCCAATAGTGAACGTAAGCAGAAATCGCGCGTACCGATTGTGCGTGCGGTATATTCGACCGCATTTTTCCCAGTACGCCTGCTACGTAGCAGACATAACTCCGATGTCGCGTAATCTCTTCCTGCGTTGAATTTCAGATCAACGCGTTGAGTAAGAGTAGGAACAGTAGCGTTCGGGTTGAGCCATAATCTTGCGGTAATTCCGCGGTGATGCGCCGTTTGCTGTATAGGAGCGTAGTGAGGATGTATTGAGGGCGTGTAATAGGAAGGGTTGACACGTGCAGATTGTGCCGAGGTGTTCCAACGCCGCTTATCCAGCTCGCCCGCCGAAGGAAGGGTCTGCTCCGCCACTACAATGGTAGGAAAGCGATCCAGGTCAAACGCAGCCGGTGAAGGCTCCAGCTACAAGATGTCGCAAGAGATGCTAGAGCTGATAGCCAAAGATGAGCGTTTTCTGGGCGCATCCAAGTTAGTGGCTGCCTTACCTCACGCTGATTTGATAAGAAGACTGAATGAAAAGGGACTGAATATCCACGGAACTCGGTCCCAGTTGAGGGATCGATTGATCCGATACGACATTCTGACCATAAATTCAGGTGAACAAGTCCCCTGGAATAGCGCGGTGGACGAGCGGCCTCCTGAGGACGCACCCCTCTCGCCAGGGGCATTGAGAGTAGTGGAGGGAATGGGAGATCTAGCACCGGGTGACGAGAGTGAACCAGAGGCCGAGGACGAATACGAGCTGCCTACGCCTGTCGTGGCCACGTCGACCACGGCGACTACGCAAACGAGCACGTTCACCTCCACGGCCGAGCCCGTGATGACAACCACATTGACCAGCAGCGCTGCTGGTCCGATCTCAACGAGCGGCCATGCGCCTAATGTGGTTCATTCGAGTCTCATTGCCGCAGCCGAAGCTTCCCAGCCGCAGCCTGGGCACGGGAAACGCTGTCTGGGCTAATACGGCAATGCCTTCGAATCCAGGGATGCCAAGTTGGGGTATCCAACTTTCGTGCCACCTTGCAAACCTCCGCCACCGGAACCCACAACCTCCACTCGTGAGATGAGGGATTCTGAATCCGACCACGAGCGAAGGCAACGGGGCCGGCAGGTCGGTAATGACCGAGGAGAGCATGACGAGTATCTGGCACAGCAACGCGAGCGTTCTCACGCTCCCAGATCTCAAACGCCTCCTCAACAACAGCACGCCAACTCGACACACCCACAGGATGACGCAAGTGGAACTCGTCAGGGACGCCCTTAGAGTGACCGCAGAGAGCAGGTTCGGACCACATTGCCCATGGAACAGACTCCGAGCATTCCTAACCCATCTCGAGGAACCGAAGCACCGACACGCCAGCTGACTCCCAATCATACGAGTTGCTCACGACCCGTGCTTAGCCCTCGTCATGACTGGTACTCGGGGTCATCCAGCAGCGACGGATGGGAACCCGACACGCCTGCGTCCCACTACTTGAGGTCAAATACTAGATCGTCCCGCGCTGACAAAGAGAAGGAAAAGTCTAGTCGCATCCTATAAGTGACTGAGACTTTGACCAGTTGGAAGATTTCCTTTGATGGTGACCCCAAAGGAAAGAGAGAAAAGGCCGAAGAGTTCTCGGCTTCGATAAAGGAGTGTATGGAGTCGTTCGATTTGTCCGACGCCGAAGTCTTAGCAGCCATACCGAGCGTATCGACGGATCGAGCTAGAACTTGGTATCGCACGCACCGCTGAAGTATCACGTGCTGGCGCGATTTCAAGCAGCTGTCCCGAGATCAGTACGTAGGGCGCTTCGACTATCAAGAGCTAATGGACGAGTTGTATAAGCGGACGCAGGGGAGGAACGAAGAAATTGACCCCTATTTGAGTTGCATACGCCAAATAGTAGGAGCTTTCAAGCATCCTCCAAGTGGAGACGTGGTTTTCGGTATTGTGATTCGCAATCTGGGACCAGATTCACGCTGATACCTGGAAACCTGGGACGTCCGCTCCCTAGGTGATATCCAGTACTACGGCAAGGAGTTTGAGATGCAACAAGAGTGGGATGCGCGTTACATCGCTCCACCCTCGTTAGAGAAGTCGAGGATTCCTGGCGCTGCGTATAGGGGCACGGGACATGCCACGACGGCAAAGCAGCTGGCAGATGCAGAAGTCGGGGAGCTGTTTCAGGAGGTTGCCGGACTTGAAATCCACGCCAACGGTCGGGAAGCCGAGGGTGAGGACAAGTCCACAGCAAACGCCTCGGGCACTCCACCTACAGTTCCTAAAAACAAGGGAGAGGGCAAGAGAAGACGAGAATCAAACGCTCAATCTGCAGCGAGCTCGGACTCGGGAATCGAGGCCACAGCAGTTGCCGCGACGTCTAAGTTTTCGAATACGCCTGCCCAACGAATACGCCTTCCGACTCCAACGCCTACGATGCCGGCACGTGCACTTCCACCAGTGGCGAGACAGCCGCCGTACCCATGGCCGTATCCCATGTGGCCGTATTGGCCCACGGCTCGTGCCGGAACCCCAAGAATGCGTAGACCAATGGCTCCTGAAATGGAGGAGAAACGGCAGGAACAGCGGAATAGTGAGGTGTGCTGTCATTGTGACCAACCGGGACATATGGTCCGGAACTGCTCCATAAGGCAATGCTACGCTTGTGAGGGGACCGCCGCCGCCATCAGGAGGCAGCACTCCTCGGCCCGCGGACTAGTGTAGGTGCGCGTGTGCCGGTGAGGCCGATAGGAAGCCTCGGCGCGCGGCATGCGGCAGTTGGCCGCGAGCAGCAGCGAGCAGCATTAGGCAGCAGTAACAGCAGTTTGCAGTGAGCCCTCGAATTTGTCGGCCATCAGCGCCATGGCGACGCGCCACAGCCCTCGCGACTTTGACAGGCCACGACTGCCGCAGCTCGCAATTTTGCCGCTCAGGAGAAGTTCCTGAGAGACGTACCCAGGTAGAGTTTCGGAGGAGTGGTGCCTAGGAGGAGGTCAGGTCGCGCGAGCCAGTGCTGGCCGCGACGCCCAGTAACGAACAGGACGACGGTGAGTGGCCCTCTTTGTGTTCCCCTCCCAGTGCCGCGCCGTACCTTCGCGCCCCGGGAACATCGGTTTCGTGCCGAAAAGTGCCGCGATCACGGGCTCAAGACGGGAGTGCCGAACGCCACAGCGGTGCTTTCAGCCCGCTCTCGCGTGATACTCGTCCTCCACCACGTCGCGAGTCTCGGGACCCGGGTGCCTTCACGGCGCGGTTCCGCGGTCGCGTGACGGCGTCGAGCTGCCAGTTCGCACGGGGTCGAGGTAGTTGCGCTGGCCACTACGGCCGTTTGCCGGGAAGCCGCACACCTCACCCCGGTCGTCCGCCGTTCCGTGAGCTCGCGAGGAAGGCACACCGCTAGCCATTTTGACCCACGAGGTCGCCGTAGTCGGCCATGTTTGCGCGCGATAGAGCGGTTCCGGTGCGGGTGAAAATCGCCGCGACGCCAGCGCCACGCGCGCCGCGCGGAGATACGTAATGTCGCGGAAATTGACGCCCGGGCCGTATATACTGATTCGTTGAAGTGGTTTGGGCGCCCTGAGAGGCGAATTGGAATTGCAAGCGATAGTGTGAGTGCGATATTGCGCGTAATATGAGATAGTGAAGGCCCATAATCATTGTTGGGCCGTGTTTGACGCCTTGCGGCCGTGATAATGAAGCTGGTCCCAGCATCGAGTCATTCAGTGAACAAACGTTTTTTGTACCTGTTTGATATGAGGAACTTCGGATTTTGAATTATGAAAGTTCTCCCTTCTACCCCATATATAAGCTGCGCATCCACCCACAGCCGTGATAGGCTACTCGACCTCTCGTGGCGTGGGAACTTGGCCCAGCCCCGATCCGGCCTGAGAAGAATGAGTGTAACGAGAGGGCAATCTTTTGCCTGTATATCCCCTCCTCCATGTTACAACCCATCTTTCTCTATGTACATGAAGGAACCGAGGACGGTGGACGCTCGTCCCGGGAACGGCGGTTTGAGCCAACCCAGTGAGCGGCCCACTGCGATGATAGTAGCCAAGAAGGATGCCGACGCAATGGTCGGTCGGTGGGATGAGCTGGAAGCATCCCAAGGAAAAGAGAGGGAACTCCTTGATAGGATCCTAGAGGTGGTAGAGGAAGTTAACAAGGCGACCCAAGCGCATGCCACCGCCAAGAAGGAAGTCGAAGCTGAGCCCTTGGAGGTGATGGGCGTCGTGGAACGGCTGGAGATGGTTTGGGAAAGGACGGCCGAACTTACGGACCATTCGGTCCAAACTTGAACAGAATGGAGGAGGAAGTCGAAAAACTCGCAGCATTGGCGATAATGAAGCCCAACCGGGCAACTAGGGTCTCCAAGAAAGAGGACATCAGTCCGCCAGAGGACAGTACCAACAGCCAGGGAGAGGAGGAAGCCGTAGAGCTGCCGCGACTTGAATTGCCGCGACTCGAATTGACGGAACTCCGAGTGGCCAAGCCAAAATCCCAGGCAAGTACTCCATTCACACCCCGCAGCGAGGACTTTGCGTCTGCTGCCAGCGAGGGTGAGTGGACGAAGGCCACCAGCAGGAAGAAGAAGAACCAGAAGGAGAGAGAAGAACGGAGGGATGATCCAAAATCCCGTAGCGCTAAGACAGCATCACTGGGAAGGAACGAGGACGTCCAGATACCAAGAGGTAAAGAGAGGTCGCGGGAGAGGAGAAGAAGGAGGAGCAGATGAACCAGCAGGAGAGAGGCCAACAGGGAAAGAAGAGGCCGATGGAAGCAGAGAGGAGACTCAGCGTAAAACCTGATGCCTTCCTCATCAAGATCAAACAGGACGGCCTGAGCTACGCTGACATGCTCAAGGAGGTGAAACAGGAAGCAGACGCCGAGGAGATTGGTTCGAAAGTCAGCAAAATCAGGAAGACCAACGATGGCCACATCTTGATAGAGCTCCAGAAGGGTACCGACGCTGGAGCCGTGAAAGCTGCGATATAAGGGATTGTCAAGGATGTACTCTGGAGGTGCAAGACATCGACGGCGTAATAACCGCCGAAGCCATCAAAAATGCAATTGTGAAGAATATTGGTGACAAACACAAGGACAACGTGTTAGTCAGGACTCTCCGGCAATCGTTTGAAGGCACACGAATCGCGGTCGTGACGGTCCCAGCCAAGCTAGCTCACAGCATCACGTCGAAGAGAACGACTCGCATAGGACGGACGAATGCGAGAGTTCGGAGGGAGGGTGGAATCCCGAGATGCTACATTTGTCTGCAGTATGGACACAAAACAACCGAGCGCAAGGAACCGGAGAACCCATCCAAACGCTGCTATCGCTGCGGTGACGAGAGCCACCTTGCCGCCAGATGCCAGGAGCCCCCGAAGTGCCTGAGCTGCGAAGCTCTCAAGGTTGACAACAATCACAGGTCCAGAGCCCTTGACTGCCAGGCCTACCAACGGGTGAGAGCTTAGACCGGCCGCAGGATCCGCAAGCGCAATGGCTAGCTTCCTCTCAGCAAACTTACGAAAGTGCCCGGAAGCTCATGGTCTACTGGGGGCTGAGGCCCTGCGCAACGGAGTCGATGTTCTAATAATCTCGAAACAAACTCAGAAGGAGAACCTTCCCAGATCCACGCCTGACCTTGGCGGCTGCGCAGTCATCCAGATCATGAACTCATCGGTTTGCGAAACGGAGAAACCTGTGAGCGGACATGGCCCCGCGAGAAGGGTGATAGACGGGGTAGCAGTCCGCAGCTGCTACTACTCTCCGAATGCCCCCATGCAGGTATTCTTGCGGGAGCTCAAGGAACTGGAGGATAGCGTGAGACAATGGCGGGGGCCGAGAATGGTTGCAGGAGACTTCAACGCCGAATCACCCGGTTGGAATGGTGGACCAGAGGATGCGCGCGGTGTTGCGCTAACCGAAACCATGAACCTCCTAGACTTGGTCCTAGTGAACCAAGTGGGTCACGCGACTTTCAATAGAGCAGGAAGGCCGCCGTGGCCTGAGGCCACCGTGGCCTGAGGCCACCGTGGCCTTGTGGATAAGGTCTTGGTCTCCTACGCGGGAGGCCAGGGTTCGAGTCCCGACCGGCATCACTGAGGATCTTCCTCATGTGCTCTTCACGGAGGTCTCGGTGGTTCGAAACCCATCTCAAACTGTAGGTCCCCCTCGCCGAGGTGAGATCGGTACTTGGCAGTTGCTGACGCGCTGGTTGAGCGTAACTCAATCCCACGCACATGGGTGCCGTCTGGATAGATTTCTCAAGAGCAGGTGCCGAGACGTAGAACTAAGAAATCAAGTTTTCTTTTCCATAGAGCAGGATAACATCAGTGCTAGATCTGACGTTCGACAGTCCGACTTTGATCGGACGGGTGACGGAGTGGAGGGTCCTGGACACAGAGACGCTGAGCGACCACCGTCACATCTTGTTCAAGATGAGCGACATCAGGAGACAAAGGAGCAACCAGAGCATCGTGGGATAGCAAATGAGGAGACTTCACCAGGGTAAGCTGGAAGAGTTAATCTCAGAGGCCGAAGATCTCGCTGAACACCAAACGCCGGAAGAAGCTGTCGCTGAAGCAACGAGTACAATAACCAGAGCCGGCGACGCCTCCATGCCCCGCAAGAAGAAACCGCGCTTCGGCAGGAAGGAGAAATACTGGTCGACGGAAGTGATCGAAGAGCTCCGATGCAGGAGCAACGCTCTGAGGAAGAAAGCGCAGCGATCCCGTAAACGGAGACGACCATCCGCTGAGGCTGACAAAAAAGCTTACAAGGCGGCCAACAAGCTTCTGCGAGAGGCTATCCGCCAGAGTAAGCAGAAGTGTTGGCAAGACCTGTGCAACATGGTCAACGCTGACCCCTAGGGTACACCTCACCGCGTGGTGATGCGACGGCTCAAGGCGCAGAATAGCTTCTCCGTCCCAACGGGCCAGAGGACTATGCTGAGAATTGTGAGGGCGCTCTTTTCAGAAGGCGAGCCACGGACCATGTTTCCGCCCACCGTAACCGAATCCATACCGCCATTCAGGGGAAGCGAATTGAGGCTAGCGGTGACCAGGTTGACCAACGGCAAGGCTCCAGGCCTAGACGGATTCCCAAACGAGGCCCTGGAGATAGTCGCGGGCGCGAAGCTGGATTGGCTCCTTGGTCTGTTCAACAAGTGTCTGTGTGCTGGAGTGTTCCCGGAACCGTGGAAGCGCCAGAATCTTGTGCTTATCCCCGAAGGCAAAGGCGGAGACCCCAAGGATCCATTTTCGAGCAGGCCCTTGGGCATGCTCGACACATGGGGGAAATTATACGATAAGATGGTCTGCAACAGGCTCGACAAAGCCTACGAGCAGAGCGGCGGGCTATCGCCGATGGAGTTAGAGTCCCGGAAAGGACGCAGCACATTGCACGCGATCAAGACCGTGCAGAACAGGGTGGAAACGGCGCTGGGGCTCAAATCAAAACCTGGAGGATTCTGCGCAATCATCGCGCTCGATATGGAGGATGCCTCCAACTCCGCAAGCTGGGCATGCATCTATAGGTCATTAGGGGGCAGGGTTCCGACCTACCTACTCGCCGTGGTCAGTGATGCCCTCCGAGACCGGGTCTCGATCTTCGACACCGATGAAGGCAGAATAACGCTGGAGCTAACGGCAGGGATTGCACAAGGATCCGTATCGGGGCCATTTGAGTGGAATACCCAGTACGACGACTCCCTCAACATGAATTTACCACGCGGAGCTGAACTCGTGGGTTTCGCGGACGACGCCGGACTCGTCGTTGTTGCTCCAACTGCGTGGGAGGTAGAACCCATTGCAAACGATGCTTTGGATCGGATCGGTGAGTGGTTCCCAGAACACCACTCGGAACTCGCCAAACCCAAGTGCGAGGGGCTGCTTGTTATGAAGAGGAGGAGCTACGGAACCCCAGTTCCCACCATCAACGGTCCTGTGATCCCACTCAAGAGGGAAGTCAAGTATCTCGGGGTATGCTTTGACGATAACTGGACCTACAAAGCGCACATCAGGGGAGCCACACTCGAGGCAGAGAGAGTAGGGTATACCCTCCAGCGGCTGATGCTAAACATAGGCGGGCCCATGCCGAGCACACGGAGAGGAATCTCGGGACGTGGCGTTCCGGTAATCGTCACAACGTGAGAATTTGGGGAGCGGAACCACGCGTAGAGATACTCGGAACCCTGCGTCCAGATCATCGGATCCTAGCGTTCCGGTCACCGGGACGAAATGCGCCGGACTCGCCACGCTAAGGTAATATCGGGTAATTGATCAGCACCGAGAAGAGCCCGCGCGGAGGCTCATAAACAGTCCATCGCTCGCGCTAATGATGTCTTCGGCGGCCGGCGTGGTATACGCAATTTTTATGGCCTTACACCAATTGCGCTCGTCGATCCTGCCTCAATCATAGTGATTGACAATGATAATTTGCGAATATGCAGTCTTTCTTTGGCTCTGTGAGATTTGCGATTAGAAACTTGAATCGAAAAAATCGGACGAGATCAAGGGCATGTGGTGGCGATAATAAGCGCGATGAATAATCATCACATTTTATATGAGCCGATCTTATCGATTCAAATTCTCAGTTGCAGACCTCGTGAGGCCAAAGATGGATTGCATCTTCGCAATTATACTAATCAATCATAGCTCTATGCTGATTTTTCAACTTTGCTGAATGAAGTGGCCATCTTTTATTCAAAATCTCAAAGTACCACCCCCCAGAAAAAGGGTTTGTCAAATTAGAGAGAATTCGGTGGATTATTTGCAATTTGGGAGAAGAATCTCGAATTCCACAATATTCCCCTGAATTTGCTCTAATTGGCCAAATCTCATCGTTAGGGGGTTGACAGAATGCAAAGTGTCAATTCCAACGTACTTTTGCTTGATCGTCCTATATTATTTTCATTCCCAAAATGCTACTTCTGCGAAATAAATTCTCGACCAAGTCTCCATTCAAATGACTAAAATGGAACTTGCCATCACAAACTCGAATAAAGAAAATTAGACGAGATTAAGGGCATGTTGCGGCGATGCAAGCACGATGAATATTCGTCATTTGATTTGAGCCGACTTTTTCAATTCGAGTTCGCAATTGTAGACCTCGTAGAGCCAAAGATGGACTGCAAATGGCTGAAATCACGAACTCATTAGACAACCGCGGTGTGGGCAAGAGGGATGGGGAGATGGAAAGAGGTGGACGTGAGTCGGTGTAGAAGTCTGTAGAAATGAAGAGCTAGACAGAAATATGATCTAGAATTTGCTCTATTATTTTGAATCGGACTTCATTCTCACGATATGCACATAGATAGATATCAGAATTTACTTTTAATTCGAAGCTCAACTTAATATCGAAATTATCGGATGAACAAAGTATTCTTGAGAATCGTCCTCAGAATTGGAACTCTGAATTGGACTTATACTTGATCGTGGAGGACTAGGATCTGTGTGATGGTGATTACACAGGTATTATTGCAAAATTCTCTATATTCTGCGACGTTTCGTCAA
>JAPYYZ010002184.1:0-13561 GCA_030522705.1 Eretmocerus eremicus | reverse complement strand
ATTCATGCCTTGCGTAACTTTTCATCATGGCTGTAAACTATTTGTAGCATATCAGCACTAGTTACCCCGCAGGAAGGAATTTGAAGTATGATGTGAGCTTAACCTCGAATTCGCACAAAAGTACTGATTCGCCATTGCCACCTCGCGACTTTGAGCATCGTTTGTAGCCGCAAATCAGTAAATAGAATTGAATCAGTGAATACTTACTGATTGAATCAGTAGATATTCAATGATTCAATCAGTAATTTCGAACCCCAAATGTGATCCGAATGTTCAAAATCGGCAGATATTTACTGATTGAATCAGTAGATATGTACTGATTGGTTTAGTAAAAACCGCTCCCGGGATACTGATTGAATCAGTTCGTATTAACCGATTCGTGATCGGGCTCAACTGATTCGCAGGGAGAGAGTAGGACAGTAACTTCGTAGGTTTCAACAAGACAAACCAAATAGTATTCTTGTGAAATTTTGATTTAGCGGGTTGTTTTCGAGTTATACGGAGAATATCGTCAAATTCGCCGGTTTTCGGTCAGAAAATCGACCTTTGGACGCTTACATCTCAGAAATGGTGCGTTCCTGTGGAAATCTAGGACAAGGGTTCTGTAGGTCCTAACAAGACAAACAAAAAAGTATTCTTGTAAAATTTGCATTTCGCGTGTTGTTCTCGAGTTATACGGAGAATATCGTCAAATTCGCCGGTTTTCGGTCAGAAAATCGACCTTTGGACGCTTACATCTCAGAAATGTTGCATTCCTGAGGAAATTCAGGACAAGGGTTTTGTAGGTCTTTACAAGACAAACAGTGAAACAATCCGGTAACATTTCGATTCAGCGCGTTGTTTTCGAGTCAAACAGAGATTACCGTGAAAACTGTCATTTTCGAGCAAAAAGTCGATCTTAAAACGCTTATATCTCGAAATCTAACCATATCCAGGATGCCCACCTTGTTTGCATTCCAATTCACGCTGGATGAGTTTACAAATGAGTATAGGGTGGGCACTGGAGGACAATACTGCCTGACTTCGTAATTATTTAGAAAATTCAAATCTCAGCTTCTGCCTCACCTAAGATGCCCACCTTTGTTGCTAGAGTCTTGTATTTTCACCAACTTTATATTGCAATACTCACCTCGCTGGAGGCAGACAGTCATACAAAAGTTCCCCCGGAGCCTGGACTATAACCAGATCACGTATTCAGATTTTACCGGGACAGAGAAAGTCACGATTAGGGACCGCGGCTCATTTCCCGATGAATGATGGGGAATAAGTTATGATGTCATCATTACCATCTATGACCTCATTTTCATTTTAGTGGAAGCAGCAACCCCACATACGATCAAACCACAATCTCTTCCGGCAGAATGAATCAGATCAACTTAGATATACCATCACAATGTAGTATACTGGATATGCCAATGTTGGGAGGAGATAATATAGGACAAGAAATCCTCCACTGTCTTCCAAAAGAGTACTTTCAGACTACGGATGAATTTAATTCCAGACTATTTGAATTACATCGATTGGCTCAATATTTTGATCTCGAGGATGTCTCGAGGTCTCATAAAGATCTTAATCACCAATACACTATTATCACGAAGAATTTTTACCTCGATATCCTTCGAAAACAGTCCGTTTTTGAGGGAGGGATGGAGACTATCTCGTCCATCCTAAATCATCTGGAAGAAGCTATCGGTGAATGTAAGAGTTGTCGCAACAAAATGTGCTCAGCAGTGCGTTCGATCTTCTCTTCAAACTCATTAATCCTTCATCATTGTAGAAGACGAAAGAGATTGAAATATCTCCTGAAGATTTTTCTTCGTGTTAGAACCATGGTGAGTAGCTGAACACAAATTCCGTATCTACACTATCGGTCAATAGCTTAAGCTCAACCTAAAAATGTTTCGATTCATCCTCACACTCAGATAACTCGGAGCCAATAGATCGTAGAGAATTATATTCATTGGTTCATTTTAGAGCTCTCTCCATGGATTTTACAACGTATTATCGCTATGTTCTTGTGAATGTATGAGTTTTGGGAGTAGGGCGTCATAACTCCGGTACGGAAACTCCCGTGGGACATAACTCCCCGGGTATTCTTTCTTCCCGAGACTCAACTCCCCGGCTTCCCTTCTTTCCGGGACATAACTCTCCGAGTATTTTTTTCTCTAGGGCATAACTTTCCGGTCGTTATTCCTTCCACGATAGAAATCTCGGTATGCGCGAGTGTCTACTTCTCATCTTGGAAAAAATATGCGTGAAAATGTGCCACTGTACGACACACATGGAAGATACAAAGAAATTCTTGATTTTCTCAGACATATAGACGACTCCGGGTCAGAACGGTATGAGCTTATTTTGACTTTTCGGAAAACTGAGTTAGTCATTTAAGCGCTACTCAGGCTAGTGAGCATCTTCATCTGAATGATTCCAATAGTGTTACCTTAATGAATAGTCGGCCTGTGTAAGCCTGAAGATGTTATTGCGGAAGATGATTATTAGCCCGAATAGCGTCGAAAGTACTGAGTCGGTTTTCCAAAGAGTCAAAATGTAATTATACCGTTCTGGACCGGAGCCGTCCGTATTGGGTACAATATACAAATCTGAATTATTTTTCGCGACTAGTTCCAGCCCAATCCGTGACCCGATGATCGCTTCTAATCCTGGTCGCTATTTTTTCGATTAGATGAGGTGTAAAAAATGTACTTATAAAAATGAGCGAATACTTCAAATCTGACAAAATCGATGAAAGAAGGGGAATCTACGGAATATTGTATCTGAATTCTGTTTTAGAAGTTTTGGCAAGTGAGATTATTTGGCGGGAGTTATGACATTCGGAGCGATTCAGGTTAAGGAGTTATGACTTTTGGGGAGATTTGGGCTGGGGAGTTATGACTATTAGGGAGATTTGGGTCCTGGGGTTATATTCCCGCGGGAGAAATGTCCGGCAAGTCATGTCCAGGGAAGTTATGGATGGGTAGTGATACGATATGAGGTGCGAGTTGGCTGAATTTTCACGATCTCTACGAGCTTCTTTGGCGTCCTGCGTTGCTCAGAGGGATCAGCTTGAGAGTTACTCTGAACTCTCTTTGGTCTAGGGTATAGTTGTTCTTCCGAGGGAAGGTACGTCTTCGGAAGAGCCACAATAACTCAGGGATGATGGAGAAATCTGATTTCATGGCTACAACCTTGACTTTTCCCAATATCTTTCGCAGTGTAGATAATCCCAATCAGAAATGATTAGGCCTCATAAGTACTGAATCCTCTCATCATTCCGGAATCATGGTCACTTTTATCAGGAGGAATCTTCCCTCAGAAAAACAGCCATATCTTGGACTAGGGGGACTCCGAAAGGCTTTTGAAAACAGATTCTGAATGTCTTGGATCACACTTTCAAATGATTCCGGTTCGATATTGATCCAATGATGCCACAAAAAGATGCAGGGAGCCAAGAAAAAACCTGTAGGGATAGTGAAAATTTCACCTTCTCCCATCTAATATAGCTCAAAACGGATACATCCACACAAGAATATCAAACGTACCTTTGGAAGTTTATGAACAAAGCTTTAAAATTATTCGAGTAAAGGTTCCGTACAACGACGCCCTGTCTCCGAGTCATCCAACTGTGAAGATCAATGAAAGAATGTTTAGGTCAGCTTAAGGAGCCTGTGACGGTTTGGATGAAAATGATGAGTTGAGCTGGGAAGAATTCAGAGCGGAGTCTGACTTATGAAGCTTCAATTTGGGGAAATCATAGGTGAGTGCATCCACGTTAATGGATGAAGCCGGGTAAGGGGATCAAAACTGTCTATGGCTCGATGGCTGGGTCAACTTTAGTATTCCATTGGCACCACTGAAACATACTTTCAGAAGGATTTCCAGAACCTCCCGATCTCTCCAAGTTGATATGACCTCAAAAAAACCGTTTTTCGGTTTTTATTCGATTGCGAATACACCAATCGACGAAAGAATCTGCAAAGATTCAAAAAATATCAACAACCAAGACCAATGTGTGGATATTTTTCTCAGAGTTTTTTGCGGTCAAATATGACCTAGAAAATATTTCAAGTTTCAGGAAATCCCATGGAAAAACGGGTTAATACCTGAGCAAAAAATGGTTGAGAATGCAGCTGAGAAGAAGAATGGTTCACATCGACTAGTCAATATCCTACAAGGAAAATTTTTTGGAATTTTTTGAGTGGTACCAGATCCTATTAAAATCCAAAAATCGCCAAAAAGTCGTTTCTCTGAGCTCGAGGGACGATACAGCTACTCCAAGACATGGAAGGTATAAACTGCGGGTCAGGTTCCGCGGCGTGGTCCCGTATCAAAGAGAGAGAGCATGATCTAAGGAGCTCAGCTCGTCTCACCTGGTTGGTCGGCGCTCTCCCCTACTGACTCGGCTCGCTAGCAGCCACCACCCGCCCCGCCTGCCGTTCAACGTGTAAACTCCTGCCAATGTCCATTACATTTAGGGCGCATGAGCTCACACAAGTGTTACTCCTGCCCGAAACTCGTCGAATGATCATCTGATTTTTCAATAATCATCTCGATTGAGCCAGCAGCAGACCGACATGTAGTCCAAATCTCAAGCCCCCAGTGGGGGCCTGTGCTTCATATGCGCCGTTTTGTCCTACTCTCCCAGAAGCGGCAGTAGCCGTGGCGCGCTAGTCGTCGGTTTGTATTTTGCACGCGCTCGGGTCCTTGGTTCGAATCCCAGCGAATGTAGATTTTTTCCTTTCATTCTTTAACTGTGTATCTTTTTTTCTACAATTCATTCATTAGTCTTTCTCAATCAGTCAAAATCGAAATTTGAATTTGAATTTATTGAAACCGGGTTGAATGATACAACACGTACAATTGCAATAACAATGATTACCCTGCAGGAGATGCCTCCAGCATCTGTGCGCAGACTGGTTATATATAATATAGAAGAAAAAAGGGAAAGTATCAGAATATGAGTATAATTATTCCATCAGAACTTCCTGATGATATCAAGTAATTACTGACAATATCATTATGAATGTATGTATAATACAGCGTAATGTTGATCCAGTCAAAATCGTTATCATCAGGATTTATTAAAAAATTATACGATCAATGATTGTGCGACTTTTGGGTATAATTGACTATAACATACGAGAGTAAATCGAGCAATATCATCAATCAATGTTATTGAAATGCATCATTGATTACATGGAAAATTCCTGAATATCTATGCATAATACGTTCGATCCCCATCGACTCGAAATGCAAAAATTAATTTCTCGTCTCGCCACAGGACTATTATCTCGTGGTTCGCTGAGTCTTTTGAAAAATGCACGTTATCTTGATAATAAAGCTCAACCTCTGTTATAATACACATTTATGGTATCAAGTAGTCGAACAGTGGTTCTCACTCCATGAAAGAATGTGAAGCGATGTGTCGCGTTTTGAAATGTGTCTTTTTGTATCGTTGGGGTTGGTATCACTTATGTAACTAGGGCAAGACGAGGTTGGCATGAGCTCCAAATTCAAAGGTCCCTTACTGATCCCTTACTTTCGTTTGTTGCTCGAGCAAGGATGAGCTATCATCATGGTGTGTAGGTTTTATCTTTGTGGTGTTGTTCAAGAATCAAATGACGAGGAAAGATCATTCCACAGGTGAGTTGAAAAAAGTTGGGCCCTGAACACGCTGAATCCGAGGTATTTTGCATATATATCGGCATCGTAAGCCCTCCTGAGGAAAACGGAGCTTTCGGTCTCACCCGACGTGGTGACCATATCTTTCCTGCCAATCTGCAAAGTGAATGTTTTTACATCAGTTTCTGAGACTGTTCTCGACGGTGAACGTAGATAAATGCTAGCATTCTTGCTCAAGCCGGCGATGATTATTTTGGTTAATGACTTCATCGTCATTGTATATACCCTACAGATTTCCGAATATAAACGATGCAAGATCTTCGTGGCTCCGCGCTATCGGTATACTCGATGTACCTGAAACAGCCAAGATTTGTAGTGACCATTTCGACGTCGAAGATTTTTTCGACAATCTCGCATCGGTCGGCTATGAACGTAGAAAATTGAGAGTAGGTGCAGTTCCGAAACATCATCTCATAAGAAAATTGTCCGAGGTTCACGTTAAGTTGCGAGACTACCTCGCTAATTCTGTTGCATACATTCATTCCCTTTTTTGTCCTACGTGGTTGAAGATACCGGTCCAGAATATTTGCAATAATCTCTTCGAGATGCTTTTTCGAGAACCCGAAAGATTCAGAAGAAATAGTAGGCCACATTTTGAGACAGAAGAGATCGCATCAATTCAATATTCCCCTTTTTGCCTCCATCCACTTCGAAATTAGATCATGTTCAGTGGGAGAAAAAAGGGAGAGGCTTCTCGTATTAAGAACGATAATGTTGTGATAAAATTCAATCCATTCAGAGCCGCTTCCTCAAGAATTTTCTGCTCATGTGCCTGTCATTCAAAAAGTATTTTCCATTCTGAATGAGGTCGATGGATGCTGGAATAACTATAAGTTATCAGTCTTGAATTCATTTGAGATCACAAAACGCCAATGGAGAGCGTGCTTTTTCTCATTCTTCACGAGTTCTTCGAATAACTGCCATACATTGAGTTACGGTAGAATCACACGGAAGGAAAGAATCATGACAGCATGGTAAATTGACATCGGGCGTAAGAACGACCATTCCGAAAGCTGCATTCGAGTCGTTCTGTCGCTTCGTAGTAATTTTTTCTGTCCGTGTAATTCCATTGCTACTCTCAAAAGTCATCTCGTTTTTGCTTTGAAAAGTCGAAGAAGTATTTCCTTGATGTGAGTTAGAACTTACAGTTTCTATGCAATCTATTCTGCAAAGCTCTAAAAGAATACATCCACGCTTCCGCTCTTGAGATCCGACGTTGGGAGTGTAATAATGCATTGTTTTTGTGTGTCATAATATTGAGATCACAAATGAACAACATTCTCAGGCAATTTTTACTCTTTTCAAGCTATCTCATCTTATCACTACAATGTATATATCTCAGTTAATGGTTATCGAGGTGACATTTTTTCCTGAATAGGATCAAATCTAATATTGTCGATCAACTGCAAGCCAGTGACGTTGAAATTTTGGACTCTCGTCAGAGTCCGGGCGATTCATTCCCTACTTGGAAGGACCCCGGAATCTTCCCGACAGAAATCCCCAACATAGGGGCTGAGATTAAAATAAATGTTGTTGAGAGTCCGGGCTTTGGTGGATGCTCTAACACGTCACCCTCGACGCATGATGATAATGAAACAGTCTCGGCAAAAATCTACACAGACGCAGGTAATCACATGGAGATAACTCATTCCGAGTCTTCGCGATTTTTGAGAATTTTACTAAATGAATGACCACGGAACAGTTTCTAGAGAAAGCTCTCTCCTCAGTAATGGAATGGATGATTCAAGAATCGGATGTGCTTCGACTGCACATGATTTTTCAATAGAGACCAGTGGAATATTAGAGGAAAGAGAGACCATCATCACGATTGAGTCTCGTGACACCGAGAGCTTTGATAAAAGGATTGTACATAAAAGGTAATAATGATCAAAATTGTTTATTTGAATTAACCATATAGTACGTATGTGTCATATTGAATTCGTCGCTATTTCAAAATGTTGAGTAAGGGATCGCACACGTCACTTCGATGTTGCCGTCACAACAGATATGTAATTAACAATACCCATCCATGCATTCTTTTTCATGAATGAACCATGAAGTATGTGTTGTAATGGAACGGTGATTCCTCCGAAGAAACCGTGCAACTGTGAATCATAACTTCTAGAGACTTACTGAAAAAGTTATGCTTGCCTCATTATATTCGCATAGCAATGTGATCATATTCTTGCGTCTCGGGCATTCTTCGTTGCGAGTTTTCTTTTTGACAGAAAAGCGACCCCAGAATTTTCGAACAGTGAGCCTAGTTCATAAAAATCTTGTTCAGGTTCAAATACGCTTAAGGTAATCGCGTCAAAGAAGATTTGCAAAAAATACGGGATACGATCACAGCAAGGAACAATATGGCTTTGTCGAGACGATTTCGTGTTTGGAGAGAAGTGGAAAACATTCGAGCGGATGGTGAACGAGAGGGGGAAGGTCGTGAAAAACGTTCAACGGAGGAACCGAAGACTAGTTGCAGAAGTTAAGAATATGAAAGATTTGATGAAAAGTCTCAAAGCACGCTCATTCTTATCGGAAGATGATGGCGACTACGTTACGGTAAATAAATCATTCAATATATTTTTACAATTTCAATTGTGATTGTGGAGTTATTGACATCCACGGTCCAAAGCCGCCGAAATTGATGTCACGCATTCTTGATTCTGAGGTGGATTATTATGCGAATTATGTCCAAAGGAAAAAGAGAGGTCCCTCCGTATTTGCGGGGATACGTATCAAAAGTCAAGTACTGCGAATATGAAACACGTGAATAAAAGATATTGCGTTTATGGAAAAAGGGGGATTACGTCACAGTCTCGGGAAACGCTTGATTTTCAGGAATGATTTGGACTTCATTCAGCTGTATCTATATAAAAAGCTACAGAATATCTATACAACTATATGAGTTACTAATTCTGGAAGTACTCTGTCATCTCTGATTGTGTGACTCGCCTACAAATATCTTTATACAGTTCTTTGTGAGAGTCTAGCGAAGGATTCAGCTCAAACTCCGATTGACTAAGGCATAGTATTCGATAATTTTGTCGATGAAATGATCGGCCTTTTCCAAAATGTCTGCGATTCTCTTAACTGTGAATGTGAGCCATCGTTCTGTAAAATTTCCAAGACTCTCTTGTGAATTGTCATGGAAAATACTAGAGTACAGAACTCAGCCGTGCAAATAAAAACATACAAAAGAGGCTGTCGTGAGCTTGATCCCGAAAACTGGTTCTTATTTTCATTGCTAACGATATTCAGTCATTCATCAATTTCGTAGCATCAGAGCGAAGCTTTCAAATCTTCGGATCGAAGACAAATTGAGTAAATTGTGCTTCTGTCAGATATTGATGCAAACATCAGCAATCAACTGAGGGCTCGGGGTGATTTGCATCTAGAACAATCGTTTCATCCGGAATCATAATCGCGAATGAGCAGGGAGTTCCGCAATTGACAAATCACGTATGAGCAAAATTGCGAATAAAAAGTCCGCAAATTTGGAGCGACGCCTGTACATAGTAGATATAATGCATCCAAAGAGTGCCAGGAGATATTTATTCATTGCGGGGCTATTCGTAGTTACTCTTTCAACATTCATTTAATGGAATCATTTCCATATTCCAAGTCAATCTAATGAGTACGCAATACGTAATTTAGCGATTCTATTGAATAAATCTATAAAGATCAATATTCATTCTTCTAATCGCAAATACTTGAGGCATCTATGGCGCCCAGAGTGAAAAAATTGTTGGGTAGTGAGTTGAAAGGGAAGAAAATTCGACGATTTCCATCTGATCTCAGGAGTTTTGCCATGACGTTACACTTCTATTCGCCTTCCGGATACAACTACGTTCGGGAATCATTCATGAACTTCTCGCCCCACCCCTCTACAATGCGAGAGTGGATAAAACATTCTAATTCCGAAGCAGGCATTTCTAAAGAATCTTTAGCGACCGTTGGACGTTTTGTAAAGAACTACACTGAAGCCAACCCTGGCAAGAAGTTTTACTCTAACATGGTATTGGACGAAGTCTCGATCAGAAAGCACGTGCGCTGGAATTCCGGGAAGAAAATTTTTGAAGGATTCACCGACATTGGGCGAGGGGATCAAGCTTATGAAAATGGCGTTGAAGCCACGAATGCTTCGGTATACATGCTGGTATGCATAAATGGTTATTTTAAGATCCCAATTGCCTATTATCTGATCAATTCCCTTTCTGGAGAAGATGAAAGTACTTTCTTACGGGAGATACTGCACGAGTGTCATATTTTGGGAATTGATGTACGCCATATCACTTTCGATGGCCATCCATCCAATATCAGCATGGCCGAACAAATGGGGGCAATTATTTACGATAATACTTGTGTTGCCATATTCACGCACCCAGACAGTGGTCACAAAGTGTATACGACACTAGATCCATGCCATGACCTGAAAAATATAAGGAATGCAGTCGGCACAACAGTCATCGTTGATGCGCAAGGCAACATCATTTCATTCAGATTCATCAAAACTCTAGTAGATCTTCAGGGGGAAGAAGGCTTACACGCTGCTACTAAAGTGAGAAAAGTGCATATTAATTGTGAGGATGACAAAATTGAAGTAGGCTTAGCCGCTCAATCTGTGAGTCACAGCGTATCAAAAGCTCTAGAAACCTGCGAGCTCGATCATGAGTCAGGTAAGCAAACACAATCGCTAATTTTCTTAGCCGTATACGCATTTTGAGGTGATCCACTCGTTAACAAAATTAAAATAGAATTTGATGAAACTCGGTATGCATGGATTTCTCAACGTTATAGGATGCTATGAATTTCTTGAGAAATTTTCACCAGCTATATACTGACTTATTGATCATGAAAATTTTGAATCTAAACATGGGAATATGGGGGTCTCGCCTTCTACTCCAAATATCTCTGAAATAATAGAATAGTGATCTTTGTGGAGAATCATGCTTGTTGAACGTCGCAAGACATGGAAAGTTGGGGAACTTCATCAAAGTTGACTCTTTCATACAAGGGATATTGGAATTTGGCTAAACATGGTTTGGACAAATTTGATGAAAATCCACCAAAAATTATGGGAGTATAGTTAGAGGGCATATTAAAAAGCATGCTTGTTGAATTTTATCCAGATCAATCTGTTCATCTTTCACACACATAATATCTCCCTCTCCGTCTTGCCGAGTGAACCACCTTAACGGCGATTCTTAGGATCGCATGAATACCAATATTAAAGAATGGAAGCTCGAATCAGAGCTCTCTTAATTATTATTTTCATCACCAATATGATGTACAGATGCTTTAGATGAGGCTGCTGGCACAGTGCGTCTCTGTTTGGTCGTAAATGATTGTTTCGACTTCCTAAATTCAAAATCCAAGTTTGTGGCATACCCGTGGAAGCAACCCAGAACTAAAGAGAATATATAGGAACTGATAGCAAAAGTCCAAGGATACGTGAACTTTCTTAACGGTCTCAGAATAGATGACACACCTGTGTGGAAGAGTGCCAAGAGAACTGATTTCTTAGGGATGTGTGAATTTGGGCAACATTTATCCGTGAAGAACTGTAGTGAATCACAGGTGGAATTTAACCGTGTCCAATTCCCATCGTAGACATGGCTAAACTTTTTTCAATTGTATAATAGTCATTTATCTTTAGCTTACCTTTCATTGGAAGATATATAAAACCCTAGTGGAGGCCGTTGTTTCGTAAAGACTTAGGGTCTGTTTTGGGTACAACAAACGCTGATTGGAATCATTTAATCAAGATTTTATCTCTTACTCCTCCTCAGGTTTCATTCAGGGTTTGCAGAACATGATCGGTTTGGCGGATGATCTATTTGCCGAGGGTTCTCGTACATATTTACTGACCTACAAACTCTCTCAAGATCATCTGGAAATGTTTTTTGCCATGATTCGTCGATTCTTGGGTCTGAATGATAACCTAACAGTGTCGCAGTTCAAGAGCGCAATGAGGAAGCTCTTTTGCCATGTGGACATCAAGGTGCTATTGGGTGCGAACTGTCAGCCACAAGACAACACCACTCTTTTGATGATTCCACCAGTGAGCGCTGCAGATTCTGCAGAAAGAGTAGAGCCAGCGTAGCTCACCGTAGTACCTGAGCCAGATCTCGATGAAATTTGCAGTATCTTCTCTACCTCTCATCTGTGTGAATATTCAACTGATGTCATCTAGTACATCGCGGGGGCGGTCGCCAAGATGCTCACGCAAAAAGTGCGCTGTGAGCAGTGCCTTGCTAGTTTACAGGAGAGCGGAGGGGAAGAAGCTTCATCAGCGCTACAGAAGAGAAAAACTCACGAAGAGCTTGTATCAGCTTCTGAAGATGTCTTCATAATTTGTAAGAATGCAGGAAAAGCCTTCAGACTCACAGGCAACGTGAAAGGGGAAGGCACTTTTGGAAAATTGATTGTAACCACAATGCGCTCTTTAAACTTGCCGGTTTTGTTTGAGAAGTTTGAGCATTTCACTTTCGAAGTCTTGACCGATCACAAATGTGAGCTGATTAGGTTGATTATAGCTAAGTATATCCAAATTCGTTTCTATCATGCGTCCTAGTCCATGAAAACCTATCAACCAAGCATCAGAAGAAAACATCATAACTTGATACATTTCAAAAATCAATAAAATCCGTCTATTAACATTTGTTGTTGATTTTTGGTCAGACTTTCTTGAGTATTTAGAAATTTTGTAAATATCTCCGTAAGAATCGACGTAGGTCTGATTTATCATCTCATCGACTGGCTTTTTTATCTCACTTTTTGGAAATAGCATACGCGTACGTCTTCTCGCAAATATTTTTTTAGTCATGAGATATTAGTTGTAAGATGAATTAGCACACTCCACAACTTAGTTCGGCAATTCTCCTGAGATGAAATACACAACAAAATATGGAGAGAGTGATGAAAGAAAAAAAACACATTTATTGTATCTCGACAGATTTTCAGTTTCCATTTACTTTCTCAGGAATAAAAGCTCATTCACGATCGATTCTGCTCATGATATATTTTTATACGTATATATAATGTATCGGAAATTATCGATATTTTTCAGATTTCCATGATACATTCAACTCGGGAAAGTGCACCTATTCGCTATAGTTGACGCTTAGAGTCAAGGAGCTGGCCATAACTGTATAGTTCATTGATTATGGATATTATTCAAGAAATTACGGTATAAAAAGGCCGATCAATTATACCCCAAAATTCGCCAAATCATCGATCTTGTAATCTTTTTTATGAATCCGAATAATAACATTTTGGACTGATTGGGAGTGGATGATAGATGGATTGTAGGTATTCCACAAGACATGCATATTTCAAAAGACCCAGCGAGCCACAAAATAATAGTTTTGTGGCGAGACGAAAAATCAATTTCTGCACTTCGGGTCGATGAGGATCGAAAGTATTATGCATAGATATTCAGTAAGTTTTCATGCAATCAATGATGCATTTCAATAATATTGATTGATAATATTGCTCGATTCACTCTCGTATGTTATAGTCAATTATACTCAGAAGTCGCACAATCACCGATCGTATAATTTTTTGATAAATCCCAATAGTAACGATTTTGACTGATTGAGAAAGAATAATGAATGGATTGTAGCGAAAAGATCCACAGTGAAAAAAATGAAGAAAAAAAATTGCAGTCGCTGGGATTCGAACCAAAGACCCGAACGCGTGCAAAAAACAAACCGACGATTAGCTCACCACGGCTACTGCCGCTTCTAGGAGAGTAGGACAAAACGGCACATATGAAGTACAAGCCCCCACTGGGGGCTTGAGATTTGGACTACATGCCGGTCTGCTGCTGGCTCAATCGAGATGATCATTGAAAAATCAGATGATCATTCGATGAGCTTCG
>JAPYYZ010002183.1:0-13860 GCA_030522705.1 Eretmocerus eremicus | reverse complement strand
AGTGTAATTTTGCGTAGTTGCCCCTCCCCCTCCCCTTTCGCTTTTTCAGGTGCACAAGGTAGGTCGACCGGAACGAGGAAGCTGTGCTGCCGAGAGAATCACGAGACGTATCGCCGTTCGCGCGCGAGATCTGCGTTTACGGGTGGAGTCCGATATAATATAAATAGTTTGGATTGGTAATTCCATTTACCACGTCACAGTCATCACCTCTTTCATTCATTATATCTACCAATCTTGGATGATCATGCTGAAACCTGAAACAAAAAAATAGAATTCCACACAAAGTATCTGAAGCCCTACAAAGTATCTGAAGCCCTAGTACAATGGAAATCATCAAGATTTCATGATAAAATACTGTCAATACTCATCTGAATATGAACACAGAAGATGTTGGTTTCGATACTCGTGATAACAGAAGTTGCTGTCAAGTACTGCCTTAGCAACATCTGACAGCAACTGGTTTTGCTCAATCTGTCCCCAGGCAAGTGAAATTGGCCCAGAAATAGTTTCACGCGGTTTCCCTGCCTAAAATAAATAACTCATTGAAAAAGACTCATTCAAATGACTCAGGTATTTTAGACACTAAAAATGAGCCGTTTAAAATGAGTCATTTGAAATGAGCCATTTGAAACGATCCATTAGATAAAACAGTACAGTCTATATTGGGTTAGCTCGCAGTAATCGATTGGACGTTGAGAGTACATGTCATGGGGAAAAAAATAATCCCAAATTTCTGCGACCAAATTCTCTGTTGCAATATTTTAAATCGGAATTGCTTGGTGAAACTACAGGTAACATTGTCATGCATAGATGGAAATGTTTCATTACGAATCAGAAGTCACAAATGATCCATTACTAATGACTCATTAAAACGAGTCATTTCATTCCCATAGGCTTTTTGGGTACCGGTATAGAACCAACTCTGATCTTGACGAATTGTCAACTGAAATATCATTTGATCTTCCGATCGGAATATCGGCAGAGAAATCACTCGGAGTTGTACGATGGACTACGAGTTAGGTAGCGAAATGTTTGCGCATCAATCATTCTCATGTGGCGTATACCTGTACCCGTTGAGGCCCATGTACCCACCGAGGTCCAGCCGTGGGATCACGGATTTGAGTGCAGTCGACTCTTTACTTCATAACGTGCTGAAACATTGTTGAAACTCGCTGGAATGCCTTCCAATCGAGCAATCTACCCGAATCCCACGAAAGAATTAAAATCACTTTGTCAAACTACAGGTGACATTGTTATGCGTAGTTGGAGATATCTCATACGAATAAAAGATCCACTGAAAAAGACTCATTACAAATGATCTATCTCAAATGACGCATTTAAATGACTTATTTCAAATGAATCGATTGTGAGTGTTAGTGTTGACATTTATTCACATAGGCTTTTTGGCTACCGGCATAGAACCAATTCATCTCTTAAGTGATTTCCCTTGCCAAATCATCAACCGAAATATCATTTGATTCCTCGATCGGAATATCGGTTGAGAAATCACTTGGAACCAAGTGCGGTCCCGGGGCTCGACTTTGGGGAAAGCGATTCAGCTTTGGGGAGGGCGATCCAAAGAAAATTTGCGCGCGCATTTCCGTCTTCTCCCCGTGCAAAAGTTTTGGCTTTGTAGAGGGACTTCCTCTTTCTTCGCGATTTAAGCCATCCAAGTTCAGGTGAGCTAAAATGGAAACTATGATTTTCTGAATTGTTGCGTCTTTTATCTTTTTGGGCAATCTCCAAACAGAACGGACTGGTATAACCGTGTGATCAAAATCTTCAAGTTCGAAGAGAAGCATCGTGAGATTAAGGCCATGTCGTAGCCACGCGTCTGCCACGTGAAAAGTCGTTCCCAGATTCCTCGAAACCTTAAGCGGATTAGATCAAAAGAGGAGTGATCTACTGTTCTATATACTCGAATCTACAGCCGTCAAGTCCTTTTTGGGTCAAAATCGCTAGGATTCTCGGGAAATCTGGGAACAGCTTGAGTGTATGCATACATTGCGCAAGTGCACATGTATATCATGTATCCCAGGCGTTCTCAGATTATTCGAATATACCAGCGGTTTGGGCCGAAATAGGAGTTGACGACTCTAGATTCGAGTACATAGAAGAGCCGCATACTCGTTATTTCTTTCGAATCGCTAAGGGATTCGAGGAATCTGGGAACTGCTTCCTTGCGCCGGACGCTTGCACGGCTCCGACATGGCCTTAACGTCTTCATTTAAGGTATTGATGATGATGATGATGAAAAACTTAGTTAAGCCATCTGTATTCTTTACGAGACGTTTTCCGGTATAAATACCAGGACCAGCCTTGATTCTGGGCACATATTTTTCTGGGTTAGCGACCTTAATCTACCACAACTGTTTACTGCGGGCTGAAAGGTGAATAGTATTGTATGGGGTAAAGGAAATAGAATTTCCATCAAAATTCTACAAGTTAACAACAATATCTCAAAATGAGTGAACCGCGCCTTGATTTCGTTAGGAACTCTACGCCCAATTTATCTTTGTATGGAATTGAAAAATTGTCGGGAACGATAGTCATTTTACAAACTGTATTACCGAAATGAAGTAAAAAAATTAGCATCTCCCATCACTAATTGAGGATCAAACTCGTTTATTCGCAATCTACTCGAAGTTTCGTCAAAAAACTCAACTAAATGACGTAAATCTGTAAAAAGGACCTAAGTCAACTGGACTTATGCCCTTTTTCTGGACCGATGCTGAAACTTCTCTATTCCTCGTATCTCATGCGCGAATTGGACTCACTAGGAAACACCACAGCCTCCGGGTCACGGATTTGGCTGAAACTCTGGGAATAGTCGCCTTTTGATGCCAAAAGATGAAATCCAGAGCCGCAGAGTCTAACGCTCAGGCGTTTTTGAGCTACGGTGTAAGAGATCAGCATTGAAAGTATATCTGTAGATATCGCTTTTCAACACGGGCCTGTATAGGTAATAGTAATAACTTGGGCTATATCTGAAAAACGATTGAGCGTTAGACCCTGCTGCATGAGTTTCAGCCAAATCCGTGACCCGGAGGCTGTGGTGTTTCCTAGTCAGATCATCAAGTCAAACTTCTACTTCGAAATTGTATCCGAGAAATATGGGAAATACTTTATATGAATATATATACACCTATACACTTAAGGGCATGGCAAAGCTTTACTTTACCGACATTCATAATGAATTTTTTTTAAGTAAAGCCATACAATATTTCGAAAATGGAGCTCCAGACGGCTATGCGTATTCATGAAATGCATCACTGTGTAAAATTTACAATGATCCGTGGAAAGCTCTTGGATTAATCCCGATTTTAGTGCAGTTACAGTATACTTGCACCATGATTGAGATTCCTCCAAGAGCTTTCCACGGATCACTCCAAAATTTTACACAGTGCTGCATTTTACCAATACGCATAGCCGTGTGGAGCTACATCTTCGAAATATTGTACGGTTTTATCTTGAATATCGGTAAAGTAGAGCTTGTTCGATGCAACTTCGTACATGAGTGATTCTACAGTCCTTTTTACATTTGCCATAGCGCCCACTATCTCTGAGAATTTTAGTCAATATTATCGGGGAAAAATTGATTTCGATAGATTTTAACGTATTTAGATGTGTATCCTATTAATTAGGCAGCTAGCAAACGGTCGTTTACGCTCAAAAGTTGTGCTCTTGATAGCTCAATGCACATCACATAAACGGACTATGAATACTGGATTTTTGTCGTTATATTTATAATCTATGTGCATAGTAAATCGGAGTTTTTATTTTTTTCTCTCAAAAACTGTTAGGCATGATTGTATATTCCAAAAAAAGCCTTGGAAACCGTCAATGAATGGATGAATAAACCAATAAATAAATAAACGTCGTCGAACAAAATCATGAAGTTCCGTGAAAAATTTCAGAAATAAACATATATGACCACATATGACCATACATAGCCATATATAATCATATATGATCATATATGCCATATATGCACATATTTAATTCATTATATATTTTCGTATATGATATTTTCGTATATGATCATACATGGTCATACATGCACAGATTGTTCCTTTTTTCCACTGAGATTCACATCTCCGAAGTCGAGTTTTGGATAACTGTCGATTTTATTATTGTGACCACATGGTCCAATGAAACGGAAAGTTTTTCCTTCATGTGTTCTTGGAGCTTCTTTCCTCATTCCGAAGGCAGTAACAGCAAAAGCAACGAGAATAAAGGAGAAACTTTTTTGAAGAAAATTTTTTGAAAACGGGAAAATCCTCCAAACTCTTGATCAAAAATGGTTAAATTAAGTCGTTCTGACATGCAGTGGCGTGAGATCCCACAAAGAATCGAAACTTTTTACGCTCTTTAACGGAAGTTTTTGGAATCCATAACCTTCGCACAGGTGTGAATGTTCAGTGTACAGTCAAACTTGCATACATTGGCCACCTGCAGTGCCGGAAAAGTTGTCCAAAGTAAACAGGTGGCCAATATCCGCAGTGGAGAATACATGTCTTGAAGATTCATTTGATTCTCAGGGGGATGGTCAATAAACCGAGATTGGAAAATCTAACAAGTTTGACTGATCGACAGAATGGTTGCAATATATGAAACTATCACCCTTATGCAGTTCAACAACATCTTTTTGTTTCTTTGGACCTAAACGTTGGAACAAGCTTTCATTGAGTCAAGCACAATAATTTTAAAAGTTCGGCGGATTCGTACATATGCGGCTAGTAGACAATGAAATCAAAAAAAGAAGACGATAAATTTTAATCATGTCTTTGACAAAAATCTCAAGATAAAAGTGCTTCTCACAATCTTTTAATTCAAGACATACTCGTAGAACAAAATTCAAACCGGAAGGAGAGAAATTCGGTAAATAAAAGTTTCACGATATATTTTGCCAGAACAACTAAGGTTACACGTTTTTTTACGGAAAATGAAGCTTTTGAGAAGATAGCAATTAGCAAGTCTTGATATCCATTTGAAATAGATCCAAGCTCGATAGATTTAAAAAACAGATATTAGATACTTGCAAGAGAGTGAATAATGTCTATGCATGGTTCCAATTTTGTTCTCAATGTCAAGATAATTACTATAAACGAAGATTACTATAATATTGAAGCCAGATCATCTAGTAGTGCAAATTCAGTGAAGAAAACCAAGAAGTAGAATCACTTGTCACCTGGTTTCTTACGTCACCCAGTCTTTTTTCTCCATATATGAGTGTCTATTTTTGTTACTCTTTTTATTTTCAATGTATTGAAGAGCTTGATACTATTTGGGATAGCTCATTCGAGATAGCTACACTAGTCAAGTGCAAATTCTATAAGTTCACAACTATAATTAATTTGAATGGTACGACGAGTATAGATTATTCAAACTTCGCAATATTCTGGAAGTCTCAATAGAAAATGATATTGTGAGATCAAATTGCCATACATATTTCACAAACTCTTGGAGCTATCATCTTTTCGCTAGCATAAGAATGAATACTGCGAGTACGAGATTCATTATTACTAGTGAATGAATGAAATTTTTTAGATGACTAAGTGTTTGACTCACATTTTCACACCTATATCAAGCAGGTTTACGTGAATGAATCAATTACATTGATAATATCAAAAGAACGAATTTGAATGTTGTATTTTTGAGAAAATTTGCGCGATAAAATCCGATAACGAGGAGAATTTGAACAATATTCAACGCATTCTGAGCATTCTTCATGCATTGCTTATTACGATGATTCTGGAGTGGAAAAGGACAACAAAATAGAATGCAGGTCTAATAGCCTATTTTGCTCTTCTTTTTGTCTAAATGTTGCAATCTGTGTCGTGATTTGTCTTTCGCTTGAATGGTTATAATCGCACTCTGAGCTCGTAGAAGCCGTTCACAAAAAAATGAAGAAAAAGTCGAGGAAAAAGTCTTCGCAGTTTAATGCATTAAATTAGGAAATCAAAATTCGTCAGGACGTTTAAACAGAGTCAATGCTATAACCCTCTTACCTTCTCTCCCAATTCAAAAAAATTACGGTTGCTGGCGACAACTTCCTAAATTATTTGCCAGAAATACAATTTTTGTTGGCGAGCATGGGAAAGCACTCAGGAATATCTCTGAGCTGAGGAATTCATGAATATATGAGTTTAACAGCGCCACGGCGGCTCAAATTGACCACTTGCGCGCTTGAACTGGCGAATAAGCCCGATGACGTTTATTTCCCTCTTCCTCGACTCGGCGCATGATCGTAAGGGCGTGCGAGCGACAAGGCCGCATTCGCACAAGATACGCGATGACCGAAGTGCGGTGGTGGCAGCTTCCAAGGACTTGGCGTAGTTGCCTTTCCTGTTTCTATTACTTCTCACCTTCTTGATGCTTCGCTGTTTTTTATTTTACTCTTGTCCCTCGTAGCTCTCGGTTCGCGCTCAAGAGCCATATCCGCGGCATCCCGACGGACTCAGACGGCTTTTTACCGCGGAGCGCGACGCCTCGGTCGCGGTGGCGCACAGCAGCTCGCTTGCGCGTGATCTTTGTCCTCGGTTAGTGCGCGAAAAGTAACTGCAGTCCGAGATGAGGTACTCGCTCGCCTCTGCACTGGCGCTGATCGCCTTGATCGGTCTCCTCGCAATGCCGGTGGCAGCCCAGAGGACTTTCCTCGATTCCCCGTTCAACATTGGCGTTTTGAGGGTGCTCAAAAAATTGGGCCACTTCTATACAGGTGCGTTCATGGAGAATTGTTAAAGCAAGGCCGTCTCTTTGATCGATGACGAGATTGTGATCGAGAACGAGCCAATTATCGACATAGACACAAGAGAAATCCCAAAAACGTAAGAAATTTATCCTCCACGAAACTAGGTGTGAGAACAGACGTGCCCATGTATAGTGCAGTATATCTAATATTATCAATTATCCGCGATATTCAAGATTTGCGCCAGTGGGACAGAAGTGATAGGTCACTCTATCGTCAGAATGTGTTTTGTTTAAGACGATTATTATTTTGCTGCCCATCCTTCCTATAAGCAATCAATACTAGAGTGAAATCTTCTCAGGATAAAAATTTCAAATAAAAAATCCAACCTCAGTTTAATAGATATGTATCAGATTCGATTGGCCGTGACGTAAACCAAGTTTTCAGAGACATTTAGCTTCTACGGAAGAAATCGCGTTTCTTCTCGTTTGAATTACTAGATAGTGCTGGACGGCCCCCTCCCTTCTCTCGTTTCATTCAAAGGCTCGTGGGAAAGCTTATGACTAACAGTTTTTGATTTAAAACAATCTTCGTGACCGGTTTCACCCGAGAATCGGAGAGGTCGTGACATCATTCAAAATTTGTTGAAGTATGATGTTTCCAACTATTTGAATTGATGTAGAATGTCGACTGCATTTTCATGGTATGGGTAACTTGAAATCGAATTTTCAATTTTTTTTTTATATAAATTTCACTCGAAAGTACTTTCTTTGCGGACACGACAAGTCAACCTAACTACATTAAATTGAACGATCCTACATCTCATCCTACAACTCATGGAATGAGCTTAAAGATGAGGCAAGGTACCTTGGAAAATATTGAGATTCGTCAGAGTTAGAGGTACGAGAAGTTCCAACTTCTTTCGACGGAAAATACTGTGTTTCAAAAACTGAGAATTCTCATTTGTGAAACAAGAATGTGTGGGTTGAGATTGATAAAAACGGAACGACTTTACTTATTTACAAGTTTTCAAAACAAGCTTCAAGATGAAAGAAATTTTTTAAATGAATCTACCCTTTGACCCCGCTGAGTCTGTTTCTATTTTTATTTCTTTACTTCGAATATTGGTGCATTTTCACTCACGCCGAAGTCTTGTGTGCGAGAATCGGAGAAATAGCAAATTATGATCAATAATTCATCATTTTTGAAACTATAATGACTCAGATACTGTACATGATTAATACACGACGTTTCTGCTTTTATCACCGTGTAGGTACTTAACGTATGAATCGCTCGCGATTTATTTTCATTGATAAAGGATTTAAAAGAGAACTCAGCTGCAATTTTTTATAATTACTTTCACTATTATCGATGGCGCATGATCACGAGTAGATGATGTTCAAGAAGATCCAATTTATACCGTAATCGCAACTGACTCGAACGAAGTATGTATCGAACGTGGCGTGGAGTTCTAACGGATTACTTTCATGAATACAATCTTGCAATGGCCAACGTCTGGGGGATGCAATATCCCGATATGACTATATTGGAGAGGAATGAGAAAATATTCTTATTAATTAATTCATCCATTTTTAGACAGCAGAGTACCCGGAAGTAGGAGCCAGAGGACAGTCAACTACGATGACAGAATACAAAAATACCATGATGGACCTTTTCCTTGTAACACGTCTGGTAAGATGAGGATAGGATCAACGATCCATTTGCTAAATTAAAACATATTATATAGATAAAAACAGCTCAGACATGTAACTTTGAGCTCCTAATGGATTAACATTTATTTTGTGCTGAGTTTATATCTCGAGGAGCTCTCATCATTTCTATTTCAAGGCTCTTCCGAAAACATAACAGGTTGTTATCTTTCAAATGTGATATACATCTACGCAATAATTTCTCTTGTCGTGCTGGAATTTCTCGTATACGCTGCTCTAATCAAGAACAAGTTTGGTGATGAAGTCTTTGCCTCCGATTTCGTGGGTTCATTGTAATTGGTGACATTTAAAGAGCAATTTGAATTCATACACATACAATTGACTACGCTGTAGTATAAAATAACCATTCATGCGAACAAATTAATGAATGTACAAACGTCAGCGCGGGTATAATCCGATAGAACAGTTCTTTTTTAAATTAGAATTCACTATCTCATGTATATTCAATAGATAGATAATTAATCTGACTGATTCTCAGTTGAAATTTGAGATTATGGAGAACTTGAAACATTGATTTTGCTTCTTTTGAGACTACAATGAAAATTCTCTTCGACTGACAAGTGGAGGGTGAACCTTGCGGATCACAGATTTGGCTGAAACTTTGAGGATATTTCAAAGGGCTTAGACCAATAGGCCCTCTGTTCCGAGATACAGCCACGGACATTAGCATTGCTCATATAGGTACGTGTTGAAAATTCATGTGTATAGGTATACTAGCAATGCGAGTATTCACAGCTGTATCTCTGAACAGAGGGTCTATGGGACTAAACCCTCTGAGACATCTTGATTTCTCACCGAAACAAGATGATTCCCAAAGTTTTGGCCGAATTCGTGATCCGCAAGGTTGACCCTCTACTTGTGAGATTCACGCATTACTTTTTTGATCAATAATAGTTCAAATCGCATGCCTCACTTAGCTGTGACACAATCTGATATCTGATCTATACTTAGATCCATAGTCCATCATTGACATTTTTTCTCAATGTCACTTTATTGATGAGAAAGAGAAAATCTTGAAGATCCTTTGAAGCGGTCCGTAATAACGTATCCTTGAAATCGTTAATTCAACCGTCAATCTTGATTTCTTTGAAAATGTAATTATTCTAGCAATATGAAATATTGGACTTCTGAACACTCATTAAGCTCAAATTTTGTAAAACTCAATGAGTGTCAAAATCCGCCCCTCTGATACTCATTTGCTAGAAATATTAAACAGTACCATTCCATTTGCAACATGATGTTGAGGGGTTTAAATGTTTATAGAAACCAAAGGCGTAAATTAAGGGAGGCGATCATAGTCCGATGAAATCGTTTTTCGACATTTCATTGCTCAATGTTTTTGCTTTGCGGGAAACGTTGAAATGGAAACTTTCTCTGCTTTTGATTAAACTTCAAAGCTCTTGCTCTGCCTGAAGAACTCAATTCTTATTATTAGTATCTCGCGAAAATTTCTTAGTACCTACTTAAAAAAAAACAACGAATTGCACCTCATACAAATAAATGCTCGAAAATTCCTCTTTTTGGCACACCCTATAACACGCACACGCTTTTTGAACACTAATTAGTCATTAAAGTATTGATGGCTGTTCGCCGCTTGAGTATACAGTGAGGTGCACGACGTCTCTACGTTGGAACATAGTTGCACAAATATAGTTTGAACTCAATTTCTGATTGTAAGACTTTGAAAGTCGCGTATCAAGAAGTAGTTTTTAATCGAATGAATGACAGTCTCTCTTTCTGTATTTTCATGCGAATACTTTTATTTGCCATTTTCACAAGAATGACAAATATAAAAGCTGATTCCTCGTTGATTTATCGCTGATTTCTCGTTGATTTATAACTCTTCTCATAGATATTCTAGTATTTTGTAGATAGCTTAAGAGCTAGATCTCTAAGACAAGTTTCCTCAATCGTGAATGTACTTTCAAGTGCGAGGGAGAATTTTGCAGCCTATCGCTACATACCACATCGAGACCAGTGGAATGTGGGTACCTTGGAGAACTTTGATCTTTGTCCATTGCAATATCTCTTACATAGTTCCCGTCAATGAGGTCTCAAAAATTATCAAAATATAGGAAAAACATACTCATCCTCATCTATCTACAATAATGGGCGAATTTTCTGATGAAGATTAGTATCAAACACTCACTAACGAAATTTATCAGGTGCAAGATCGCTAGAGGTCCCAAAAAGTGTTCATGAATTGAGACCTGGCGATATCGATGTGATTGGTGCAATGGGGGATTCCTTAACTGCAGGCCTGGCCATCTTCGCTACAAATTTTCTGCAGGTACCAGTGGAAAACAGGGGCGTCACTTTCAGTGGTGGAGGCCAAGGCACGTGGAGAGAGTTCCTCACTTTGCCGAATATTCTTAAGGTTATACAAGAGAAAATTTTACCTTGATTTTCTAAAGCACAGGTGTCACGATTTTGCATTCTTGCGTTCATCGTAAAACCGAATAATGAATGGAATGTTTCATTTCATAGATTATTAGCTGCATCTCATATATTCATAAAAAATTCACATATTTGCAATTGACTACTCTTCCCCTACTCGAAATCAGTTTTCAAACGTTGCAAGGATAAGCCTTGCTTGCTCATAAGATTCTTTCAGGCTAGAAAATATCGAAACATGAATAATGATCCTCAGGGAGAAAGATTGAGAGCTCTCGAACCTATTCCCGGGTTGGATGTCATTTCCAGAGACTATTTTGGTCATATGAAGCGCATCCTCGACAAATGTAGTACTTGGGTGATGAAGAAATGTTGAATTGCGTATAGTCATGCGTCTCCAAAATTGTGAATTTATGGTTACGTCAAAACGAGGTGCGAATGAGTCTCGGTGCGAATCTCTTGTGAGTATTGCTATGATCATTGTGAACGAGGCAGGTGCGACTTCACGCATCCCGTGCAAATATTGATGTTTAGTCAAGTACATCTTCACAGAAAAAACAAAAGAGTTCACCAGTCGTTGTCAATCTCCATGGAATCGTTCAGAATATTATGATCTTGGAAGGTTACAAAATTACAACTGCCAGTTATAAATATGTGGTTGATTGAAGTACGATGTTAGAAAAGTCTCTGTGAATTATTCGACGTACGCTGGTATTTCCCTTAATGATTAGTGATTTCGCAGAATGATTTGTGTTCATTAAAATCGCAAACTTTGACAGAAAAATCACTAATATTTAGGAAAATTACCGTGCTTAGCGTAGATCCTCGCTTCATTACCCTCGCTGATGGAGTGATTATACTGATGAGCAGCTATTCTATAAGCGGTCATGTTTACAAGTTGAATTTAGCAATTTTACTGGAATTAGACGATTCTTCGAATTACTTGGGTTTGGTGAAAACGCCGAAAGTGGGCGGGTGATTCAAGGCGATTTTTTTACAGGGTGATCTTACTGGAGGAATTAATTTCCACAAATATTGTTGTTCAAAGATTCGGTCAAATGGTCAAGCTCGTCTCGATTTTTTTTTTCAATCCTCAGATGATTTTTTCATTAACGCATTCTCAACCTCTTTTCGAAGTTGATTTGCGGGACCTGCAGTCTTAGGTGGGTTCCGAACCACCGAAACCACCGAAAAACGTCACCAAAGATGTACATTCAACCATCCCTCATTTGTGTAATCTTTGAACTGTGAAAATGACATTTTATGCCTAAAAATGCTGTTCTTTATCTGCTGCCACTGGGATTGTGATTGAAATGGTTGATAACAATCAAATGCAGCATTTTTCGGCATTGCACCATCAAAAATCGGAATCAGCGGGTCAAAATACATGAAAATCAACTTGAAAAACTCACGGGCACCTAAAAGGCCACGGACACCCGCGCAGCCACTGGACTCTTATTTTTTTTCAATGGGAAAATATTTTTCAGGTCAAAACTAGGTTGAAAAAGTCAAAATTTTGGATTTATCAAATTTTAGTTTTTTTTTTACCTCTAGCAGGCGTTTAAAACCAAATCTCGAAATAATTCCTATGGAATTTCAGTTCTCAAAAGCTAAAGTAATTTTCTGAATTTTTCAGATTTTTTCGTCGAGACACATGAGAGTTATCGTCAATTTATTATTACCCTATAGGTCTTTATACGAAAACATTCGTGATGAAAAGAATACGGGGAAATGGACGGCTCCGTTCCAGAACGGTACGATTACATTTCAGCTTTTTGGAAAACCTGTTAAGTATTTTTGACGCTACTCAGGCTGGTGATTAATTTTTTCGAGATTTCACGGTCGGACTATCCATCGAGGTAACGCTGTTGGAATCACTCCAGAAGATAATTAATTATCAGCTTGAGTACCGCCCAAAGTACTAACTCAGTTTTCCAAAAAGCTGAAATATAATTTACCGTTCTGGTCCGGACTCGTCAAAATAACGGAAATACATGTGATTTTCTTGAGTTATGAAGCAAAGAATCTGTAAGCCTCCTCTAAAAAAAAGCATGGTTAAAAGAGAAGAGATCAAACTAAAGAAATCATAAAACCCGGACAAATGGCGTGCCAATTTTTTTAAACGATCTCATAAGTCCTCTTATGGTCAACTGCAGCCTTAACGTAGTTTACAATACTTATACTTACTCTAATTTCTCAATTATTCTGTTTAGGAATTCAATCCGAATATATTCGGATACTCCGAAACTACCTCCTACACCTTCGAGAAGGCATCGGAATTCAATGTCGCAGAGAGTGGCGCTATGTCCAAAGATATGCCATACATGGCCCGAGCCCTCATCAATAGGATAAAAAAAGATCCAAGAGTCAACTTGAAGAAGCATTGGAAGGTACAGTAAATGTGATCCAATAATTTTTTTTTTTTATCAACGCATCCTCAACTTCTTGTTGGGGTTATTTTGCGGGACCCACAGTTTTAGGTGGGTTCCGAACCACCGAAGCCACCAAAAAGGCATTCATGAAAATTCACAGTGGTACCGGCTGATCCAATTATCTAAAAACATTTCCAACTGAAGACAGAGACTAATCCTGCGAAATTATGAAACGCATACTTCTCTAATACATATTATTCGAGATTGGAAAGTTTTGTATTCTCGAGTGCACGGGTATATAACGTGCTTCTCTAATCCCATGATAATTTCCATATTCTATAGTTATATGACGATACACTTGAATTATTCAAAATTTTGTTAAGTATCTCTATCCGCATGAAAAGTATTCGAAATTTGGCTATATATCATATGTGTCATTCTTTTTGATATGGCTCACTCTTGGGTCACGGGTCACGGATTTTTTTGAAATTCTAGGGATATGTTCTATGCGTTGAAGTAATATGAAACTCGTGGGTTAGCGGTCCTAGAGGTTGCCTGTTCGGGTTTGGCAGGCTATTTGCGTTTTCAAAATTGCCGAAAAGTTTTGACTTTTTTAATTGATTTCTCACTCTGACAAGGCTCAATGGAAAAAAAAAAAAAAAAAAACATAACC